>JAYESA010000007.1:68011379-68263879 GCA_036927795.1 Iris macrosiphon | reverse complement strand
TGGATACGACACTAGCCCCAAACACACAAGCACATGCCAAATTGATCTATAGGACCAATTGACACACACAACAAATGTCAATCTCGGAATTTTCCTAAAATTGACACAAAAAGTACCATAACTTTCTCAATAGGTCTCCTATAAATACTAAACCAAATCCTATGGGCAGCCTATACATATGGGTTGATTTCTCATGGTTAAATCTCAGATTTAGAACCTAATTTAAGGAAAAAAACTGAATTATACCTATTGGAAGATGGATTTCTAATGCAACCTCTAAATATGATAAAATTGGCCTCCAACTTGTAGATCCTTGCTCTTCTTTGTAGATCCTTGCTTCCTCCTTCTAGATACTTGCTCCACTAGCCTCAAATGGTGATTTGGGAAGAAAATTGGAGTTGAATTGAAGTGAAGATGATGAAAATTGGGTTGAGAAAAATTCTAGATCTAGATTTGAAATTAAAAGAGAAAAGAGAAACTCCCCCCCTCTTTATATAGGCCTCACTTGCCCCCTCCCTCAAGCTACTATATAAAGTCCAAAATACACCTTAGGGCCTCTCATGAAGAAATAATTAAGGAGGGAAACTTTTAGTCTAATGGTTTAATCAATTTAATTCATCTTCTTAACAATGGGCTTTCTAAATGGGCTAAAATCTAACAATTACTTCATGTTGGTCCATGAGTCTAAACTAAACTAGTTAGGTCCACTAACACAAGTACAAAATAAATAAATATCATCTAACAATAATTAAATAATATAACAAATAATTATTTATAATGCATAATATTTAATTAAATACGAAATTACTAAAATATATTTTCCTAGAAATGTGGTAGTGACAGAAGCTGTTGTGCGACTCTCTCCACTACCTGAAAAGCCACCCGATGAGCATTCTTTATGATCTCCCTCATCAACTCAGTTTATGCTTGGTGCACCTGTAGCTGCACCCTCTACGCCTCAGCCAGAACTCGTTGAGCCTCTGCTGACGTCCTCTGAGCATCCACCATGCCCTGGATCAATATGAACATTTATGCTCCGTCAGCAGGCACACCTTCTGGAAACGGAATCTGTGGTGGTGGAAGGTCCTCCATAACAGCCGAGAAAACCCTCTAAACAGGTGGGGAAGGAGGACCCCCAAAAACTAAGAAAACTCCTATACGAACAGGTGAAGCAGGAGGAGCAACTCCAACTATCTGTGTAATAGGTCAAGAGTTGGCAGACCTCTCGGAAGATGCGAGCCCCAATCTCAGCGACCTAGTCTTCGGTGGCATCCTGAAGACAGATCGAAAGAAGAAATCAATTAAGGCAAAAGATATAATATCATCAAAGAAGGACAATAAAATTTAAAAGAAGTAATTATTCAGAATAACAAAATAAAATTAGAGATTTCCTAGTTGTGATTGAGCATACTCTCATCTATACCATATCTCATGCTCGTAATAGTACTCTAAGTCTGAGCACTACTATGATATTGCACTAGTTGCAACCTAATCTTACTCTTCTAGATTAGACCTGCATGGGCCACCATTAAAATGGGTCATGACCTGCACTCGGAATTTAGGCATGAATCATGGATACGTCCAGTCTACGACGCAGTATCGACGATAGAATGCTGTCTAGGTCTCAATACTACTAACATAACTCACAGAAATAACCTGTCAATGATCTCAACTCTATAAGGAGGACAATAAATATGCATATGATCATCAATTCATAAGGTACTCAATCGCAATAACTATAAGAAGGTAAATGGCACGAAGAGGTATGAAAGATATAAGAAGTTCTGATATAAGTCTAGAACATAACTCAAATAACAATAATAAGTCTAGAGTCTAACTGTCTCAGCATAAATAAGTCTCAACATAAATACACCCAAGTCTCACAGTTATAACAATCCAATACATAAATAAAGTAGACTAAGTGATGTTTAAACAACTATGGGTGGTGTCGCCTCTAATGGGAGTGGCTCCTCTGGAATCTTCGGGATATAAACTCGATCTATTCCTGGACTATAGTGGGTAGGACATAAATTCTTGAGATCCTCTGAAAATATTATCCTGTCAGGATTGGAGCAAAGCACAAACACTGACAGCAATTTCAATTATATTGACAAAAACTATAAGACAGTATAAGGATATACATGAAAAAGGAAATACTAGAAAATAAAGAATACTGGAGAGATATATAATCAACAAATATAACCAACTAGCAATGAACAGATATATGTGAATGCTAGAAATGAATGTACTGAAATAAAAGAATAGAAATTCTAGCTAAGTTTTGTGAAATATCAGTTTGCTATGTGATCGGCTTAGGACTAGATCAGGTTTGTTATATATGATTGGCTATGATACATATGAGTTTAAGCTAACCATCTGTTTAGCTATGTTGCAAGAAATAGTCAAGTTAATCATATATAACAGGCTATGAGGCATATAAATAGTCAGGCTACACCCTACGTGATATATGGGATGAGCTATGATGCATTTAAGGTAGGGTATGATCACATAATCTTTCTAATGTACCCGCTGTGTCAAAATCAAGTATACACTACAACCAAAATTATAGTAATGATCAAAATAATAAAAACTGTCAGAGAATGTACTCGTCTGTGGTCCTGAGTAGTGTTTAAGGATCAAGGTCCAAACTGGAGTCACCCTGACCAAAATAAGGAATAATAGTGTTAAGGAGTAAAATAAAAATAGTTATCATGCTTAACTAGCTAGGATAATATTTCTAGGCTATTTCTAGGGATGTACTAGGTTAATTAGGTCGTCTTGGTCAAACTGGGTCAATACCTTGATTCAGGTTCTAAAATATTTATAAAGTTGGTTTAAAGAGTCATACAAGTGATATTAAGTCTAAACTAGGTTGTATCTAGATATCTTATTTATATCAAAGTATACTAGTTAATACCTAGCTAAAATTAGACAATACCAACTAATATTAGATACTATATTAACTATATAAGTTATAAACTTGATTATATCAATATCTATACATTAATTAATCTATAGATTGATACTTAACCAATCCTTAGTTTAGTACTTAATTGATACCCCATACCTAACTATAATACACTATACCATATTACCCTCATCTCAAACTGAACTATCCAGTTGCCCTCAAGCACTGTTATAACCCCTAACTTTACTCATACTTTGCTTGGGTACAAGCATCAACCTGGACATTTCTTCTTCTTAAACACATCCAGTTGTATAACCTACATACTCTCATATCTACAACACTCCCATATTATCTTAGGGTTGAGTTTGCTCATGAGCTGCTACACTGAGTACTATTGCCAAATACTTATGTGTATGAACCTGTTGGCACCAACTCTGACATCTACCCACCCATAACCATTAGTGTACATAGTTACAATATCTATTTATACTCTTTAGAATTAGTTTTTCCCCAAATGAATACTATACATCAACAGGTATCAGTCTTAATATTGATATCATTAGAGTATTGCCAATAACTGATACCTATATCACTACGCCTAATCTGATCTCTGAACTCACACTCATCTCACTCTTGAACTGATACCACTTTAAGTCCACAATAACTGATACTCGAGCACCCCTCTATCATCACTGATACAAGTGCCAGTTGAATGACTGGTACACTCAGTATCACATCCCCTCAATATACTTACCGCTAATCCTGAACTCCATTATATCTGCCTGCCACAAAAACTCAACTCTCCATCTAGATACACACCAGTGCAACCACGTAAGCCCTCATCTTCATTGATCGGTTATACCCTCTATTACCTGCTGCTAGACTCCAACTCTGCCCTCAACTGAATCCAGTGCACACAAACACCATCCTGTATACATGCACAAGCCTCTAGAGGCTATTGCATAATTCTACACTCTATACTCACGCACAGAATTCTAACACACACACACTCATCACTCACTCAAACACTCACTGTTCACTAATACCTACACTCATATAGGTATATAATGTCTGAACCTACACTTACCCTCATCTGGCTACACCACTGATACTCACTGACACTCACTCCCAGTCCTCACTCACTTGCACTTAACCTCACTTGGTATCATACCCCCATACATTTATACCAAGTTTACCCTACTGCTACCCCATACACTACACTAAATAGCTATTTTATTTCCCCTATATTGCTGCTGACTGCATCTTGCACTCGAGCAAGACCCAGGTTACTGAGTATTCCCTGCTGCTAGGCCTATACAGGTTCCTTCCTACAATTGCATGCACAAACATACTAGCTCGTGTAGATCTTCGCACATCGCCACCACAGCTAGTACGATGGATTCCAGTCACGACTCCTCATGACAGGTATCTATGATACTAGTCTATGTATTTCCTGTGTCAGAATCAACTATACACTACAACCAGAATCATAATAATGATCAAAATAATAAAAACTATCAGAGAATGTACTCGTCTGTGGTCCTGAGTAGTGTGTGAGGATCAAGGTCTAAACTGGAGTCACACTGACCTAAATAGGAAATAATAGTGTTAAGGAGTGAAATAAAAATAGTTATCATGCTTAACTAGCTAAGATAATGTTTTTAGGCTATTTCTAGGGTTGTACTAAGTTAACTAGGTCGTCTTGGTCAAACTGGGTGAATACCTTGATTTAGGTTCTAAAATATCTATAAAGTTGGTTTATAGGGTAATACAAGTGATATTAAGTCTAAACTAGGTTGTATCTAGATATCTCATTCATATCAAAGTATATTAGTTAATACCTAGCTAAAATTAGACAATACCAAATAATATTAGAAACTACATTAACTATATAAGTTATAAAGTTGATGATATCAATATATATACAATAATTAATCTATAAATTGATACTTAACCAATCCTTAGGTTAGAACTTAATTGATACCCCATACCTAACTATAATACACTATACCATATTACCCTCATCTCAAACTGAACTATCCCAGTTGCCTTCAAGCACTGTCACAACCCTTAACTTTACTCGTACTTTGCTTGGGTGCAGGCATTAACCTGGACATTTCTTCTCCTTAAACACATCCAGTTGTACAACCTACACACTCTCATATCTATAACACTCCTATATTATCTTGGGGTTGAGTTTGTTTATGAGCTTCATTGGCACTAATTCTGACATCTACCCACCTATAACCAATAGTGTACATAGGTACAACATCTATTGATACCCTTTAGAATCAGTTTTTCCCCAAATAAATACTACGCATCAACTGGTATTAGTCTTAATACTGAGTTAACTAGGAAATAATAGTGTTAAGGAGTGAAATAAAAATAGTTATCATGCTTAACTAGCTAAGATAATGTTTTTAGGCTATTTCTAGGGTTGTACTAAGTTAACTAGGTCGTCTTGGTCAAACTGGGTGAATACCTTGATTTAGGTTCTAAAATATCTATAAAGTTGGTTTATAGGGTAATACAAGTGATATTAAGTCTAAACTAGGTTGTATCTAGATATCTCATTCATATCAAAGTATATTAGTTAATACCTAGCTAAAATTAGACAATACCAAATAATATTAGAAACTACATTAACTATATAAGTTATAAAGTTGATGATATCAATATATATACAATAATTAATCTATAAATTGATACTTAACCAATCCTTAGGTTAGAACTTAATTGATACCCCATACCTAACTATAATACACTATACCATATTACCCTCATCTCAAACTGAACTATCCCAGTTGCCTTTAAGCACTGTCACAACCCTTAACTTTACTCGTACTTTGCTTGGGTGCAGGTATTAACCTGGACATTTCTTCTCCTTAAACACATCCAGTTGTACAACCTACACACTCTCATATCTATAACACTCCTATATTATCTTGGGGTTGAGTTTGTTTATGAGCTTCTACACTGAGTACTAATGCCAAACACTTATGTGTATGAACCTATTGGCACTAATTCTGACATCTACCCACCTATAACCAATAGTGTACATAGGTACAACATCTATTGATACCCTTTAGAATCAGTTTTTCCCCAAATAAATACTACGCATTAACTGGTATTAGTCTTAATACTGATATCATTAGAGTATCCCCAATAACTGATACATATATCACTATACCTAATATGATCTTTGAACTCACCCTCATCTCACTCTTAAACTGATACCACTTTCAGTCCACAACAACTGATACTCGAGCACCCCTCTCTCATCACTGATACAACTGCCAGTTGAATGACTGATACACTCAGTATCATATCCGCTTAATATACTTACTACTAATCCTGAACACCATTATATCTGCCTGCCGCAGAAACTTAACTCCCCATCTGGATACACACCAGTGCAACCACATAAGCCCTCATCTTCATTGATCTACTGCACCCTCTATTACCTGCCACTAGACTCCAACGCTGCCCTCAACTGAATCTAGTGCACACAAACACCACCCTGTATACATGCACAACCCTCTAAAGGCCATTACACAGTTCTACACTCTATACTTATGCACAGTATACTAACACACACACTCATCACTTACTCAAACACTCACTGTTCACTAATACCTACATTCACATAGGTATATAATGTCTGAACCTACACTTACCCTCATCTGGCAACACCACTGAAACTCACTGACACTCACTCCCATTCTTCACTCACTTGCACTTAACCTCACTTGGTATCATACCCCCATACATCAATACCAAGTTTACCCTATTGCTACCCCATACACTGCACTAAACAGTAATTTTATTTCCCCCATATTGCTGCTGACTGCGTCCTGCACTCGAGCAAGACCCAGGTTACTGAGTGTTGCCAGCTGCTAGGCCTATACAGGTTCATTCCTGCAACTGCATGCACACACACACTAGATCATGCAGATCTTTTCATATTTCCACCACTGCTCGATCTACACCATCCCGTACGCACACCAAGTAGCATAGGCACGGCACATAACTGATACTCTAGCTGTTCATCCCCCTTCCTAACCTGACAACCAACTGATACTCACTGCATCCTTCAAACAACACACACATATATATATATATATATATATATAAGTGTGTGTGTGTGTGTGTGTATGTGTATTTGTATTCAATAACATATGAATTAGGCACTATAAATAGGTATACTTCATATTATGCATTTTATTAAACACCTTGAGTGCACCAATGTGATACTCTATAATACACCATAAATCTTAATGCCAAAACCCCAATATACATACAACACTTTAAAGAAAATATCATGAAAACCAATAAAGAGTCATGCTCTTCCCTTATGGCTATTCCTAAACCATAGGTGGGCTAATAATGGCCAAACAAATAATAAAAACAGAATCTACATGAGAGATTTCAGATTTTCACCTATTGGGAGATGGATTTACAATGCAAAATCAAGGGTTCTCTAGCCAAACCTTTTATTCTCCAATATTTTTTGTGACCTAAGCTTCTAGGCTTCTTAGATGAGGGAAATGAGAGAGAGAGGTTTAATTTCAGAAATTTGGTGGAGAAAGAAAAGGGTTTGGGGAAGAACTACTTCTAGGATTTTTTATGAACTATGAATGACTTTAAGGGAGGCTCCCTCTCTCTATTTATGGTCGGCCACTAAGGGGACCTAGGGCTTGCAATGCATAAAGTCTTCAATGCCCCTATGATTAGTCATGAAGAGTTATTCAAATAAGTGGAGTTTAATCCTAAGTGTGGGGTTTAACTAGATTCTAATTAAAATGGATAGGGATTAACTAGTGGGTTCAAATATCTAGTCTAAGGTTGAGTCTAATGGTATCATCAAGTCTAGTCCACTAACCCATGTCATTTATACATATCATGCAACTATAAACACTATATATATATATATATATATATATATATATATATATATATATATATATATATAGTATTGCAATGACAACAATACCCCTACTCTAGATATATGGTAGTGACAGATAACTTGACAATGGATAACCTGGTCACTAGAGTCACTGAGTTATAATTTATAATGCATCCAATCAAATTGGTGCACCATCCAATCAAATTGGTGTAACCATATCACCTGGTAACTTTTTTCCTCAATTTTAGAATATGTTTTCACCTAGAAATATATACCTCTTAATTTTAGTAAATTTGTATTTTTCTTATATACTAACATTCTCTAGTCGCAGATCAAAATACACATGCCTTCAAGGAAGTGGCCATTATAAGGCACCCTAGGATTGGTGAATATTCATTTGTGTTCATTGATTCTTCTATTGTTCTTCAGGTCTGTTATTAAAGATACATGAGATTGCTTTTTTATGGATTTGAAGAATTCTCTACTTATACTATATACATTGATATACGTATGGTAATGTACTTGAGCACACATATTGCATCCACATATTTTTAGCAAGTTTATTTCTTTGTTATTTGAAATCCATCTTTATTCCAAATGCATTTATCTCAACCATTTTTGTGTGTTAGATATGGTCATGTTTGTTTTCTTGAATTGGTTCAACTTTCTTTTTTATTCTCTAGATATCTAGCCATTACCTTAGCATATTACCTATATCATAACTTTATTTTGACCTAATACCAATACCTTGACTAATACTCCTACTACCCTTATACTCTAAAATACTTGATACACCCCAATCTTGGGGATACTAACTTCAAGTACTTGGGTACACATGCATTAATGATACATAATTGATTTCTCATACCTCTCACCAAATGACACATTTTATACACTTGTACTTCACCTATAACCTAACACTCTCCCTCATGTTTGTCACATGAATACACTACTATATTTGAAAGTATACTGACTGAACACAACACCAAAAACTGGTACTCTTATAAACACATATATCTGCATAGTTCGTAATACCCCACACATGTACTCTTCTTTCACTGAATACACTCTTAAAATCACCAAATCCACTAATTTCTCCTACCTGTCTACTATAATTCTAGGACCCTTTATCTGATACCTATTGCCCTCTAAACTGTTTACACATCACTCAGTACACACACAGGTACCTATTGCCAAGAATATACCAATTTTCCTACATAAATGAGTACCCCCCCCCCCCCCACTTATACTTGTTAGACTCCATTCCTGCAATTCACAGATACACATGTGCACACTTCAACACTCCTAAACACACTATCACACTATGGTACACTTCTCTCGTAACAAAGTTACCTACATATGATACTTAATCCTAAAGGATACATACATCCACCTTAATCACTCACTGATATGTGATACATTTTACACCCTATTGGTGCATACAATATCACAAAAATACTCTTTAAAGCACAACACCACAACCTATGTTGTACTCAATGTCCATTGATCCTACACCACACAATCAAGTTCAGATACTTCTTGGAACCTACAGATAACACACACAAAAACCTCACTGGCTTTTACACTCAATACTCATCTGTGCACAAGACACTTCACATGGAGGCAACATGATTCATTAACTGATATTCATATCCATACACTCAAGTGTGGATGATACTTACCCTAGTCCACCTATTCCTGCACACTCTTCTCAATTCTCAACTAGACATTGCCCTTAGTACTAAGTTACTTAAGTAGGATACTCACTCTAATAGGATGTGATTCAAAGCCTCGCACCCACACACTACCAACCTTGTACTTTGATACCACCACTTCCTTACAATGAAACACGCACTAAGGTACATGACACTACAATCACTCACCTTGCTGACTTGCTCATCCTAGCCTTCACTCCCTGCTGTATAACAGTTTTCTATTCCAATAATTGCTCGCCTACCACTACACTGGAGGTGTCAGGAAGAAAAGATAAACCATAGAAAGATGTGCCATAAGTTTTATAGTCATGCGTCCAAGGAAAAGTGGCTATATATTTTACTTGCCGCATATGGGTCGGTGCCGCATGGAGTTCTCTTGGACTTAGCAAAATTCTCATTCATTCAGCGAGTGAAGATACAAGGAGTTCAATGATAAGCACTAGAATACTTGTGTAATGGCAGTCATACGTCCAACAAGATGGACGCATGTTGGTCAATATACGGCGAAAGCTCAGGTCGTATAGCCCTCTCAGGCCGCATAGAACTCTCAGCCACATAACTCGTTGGCCACATGAAGACTTCGCCTTCTCCAAGCAGCAGATTCGGCCATGGCGAAAGCTCCAAAAAAGTAAAAATTATTTTGTCCAAAACTCCTAATTTTAAGTCCAAATCGAGTAAACCAAAAGCCAAAATGCTTGAAATTGAAATCTCTATCATGTAGCAAAAATTAGTTTTTAAAAATACATATTTAATAGATCAAACCCAAGAAAAACTCATGAAACACATAAAACCCTAAGTTAGAAATGTAGATCTACTCAAAACCACCTATCAAAACAGAAAACTCCAAGTTCCAAAAGTTCTTAGAAACATATAACAAACATAATGGAACAATAATGTGGAGAATTTTTTAATTTCTCATGCAAGGTGTACTTGCCTATGGAAAGGGCAGACAAAATACAAGAGAGAGAGAAAGACATGAAGTAATGAAGAGAGAGAAAAAAATGTTAGATTTTATATGGTAGGGTTGGGTTGAACCAAGGGTTCTTATGACTTGAACCAACCTACTAAATAAACCATGAACCAGGTTAAACCAAAGAATGGGTCTAGTCTCCAAACACATACAACCATGCTAAAATAAAAATATGTTCCAAATACGTATATTAGGAACGGGGAGTGACATCTCTATCCACCTTAGAAAAATTATGTTCCCGTAATCCGAATCCAAGAAATAGCTAGAGAAGTCCGGATAAGCACGATATAAATCTACTATCAACTACACATGCAAGCAATATCATCAAAACATATAAGTGATCGCCTGATCACAGAATCCGAGATATGAAGGTGTAAGAAAGAACATACCTTCTTAATCGAATAGGTGCGAGTACCGGGATTGAATATCGTCCTCGTGCTCCCACGTTGATTTTTCTAGTAAGTGATGGCCCCGAGCAACCTGGACAAGAGAAATAGTTCGGTTCTTGAGCACCTTCTCCCTTCAGTCCAATATGGATACAGGTTGCTCTTCGTAAGATAAGTCGGTACTAATGACTAATTCAGAGTGATCGAGGATATGACTCAGATCCGGAACATACCTACGCAACTGCGATACATAAAATATATCGTGTACCTCACGGAGCGAAGGTGGAAGGGTAAGATAAGCAATATCACCTACCCGTTTGAGATATTGAAAGGTCCTATGTATCGCGGACTAAGCTTTCTGCGAACCCCGAATCAAATGACTCCACGAGTAGGCAAATTTCGCAAGAACACGTGGTCGCTAACACAAAACTCTAATAGTCTACGATGTTGATCTGTCTAATACCAATGCCTATCATGTGCAACCCAAAGTCGCTCTCTAATCTGCTTGACAACCTCTACTGTCTTCATGATCATTTCAGGGCCTAACATCTTTTGCTCACCAATGTCGTCCCAAGCCAACAATGATCTACAATTACTTCCGTATAGTGCTTCGAAAGGTGCCATCTGAATACTGGGCTGATAACTATTGTTATACGAGAATTCTAGCAAGTGAAGGTGATTCTCCCAAGATCCACCAAGGTCTAAGGTATAGGCTCGTAGCATATCCTCTAAGGTATGGATGGTTCTCTCTGATTGTTCATTTGTCTGGGATGGTAAGTTGTGTTGAATCGTAACTTGGTGAACAAACTCTGATGTAAACTTTTCCAAAAATATAAAGTGAACCGAGTATCTCGATCTGACATAATATTTATTGGGATACTATATTATCTCACTATCTATCGCATATATATTTCAGCCAATTATTTTGTAGACTGTCCTACTCAAAAAGGAAGAAAGTTAGCTACTTTTGTGAGATAATCCACTATCACCCATACTGCATCTCGACCAGTCGGTGATCTAGGTAAACCATTCACAAAGTCCATCGTGATGTGTTTCCACTTCCACTCTGAAATAGGAAGCGGATGCAGTCTCTATTGTTCTGCCTTCACATGCTGACATATCATATATCGCGATACGAAGAGTTATATTTTTTTCTTTATTCCGTTATACCAAAAGTGTTGGTTGATATTTTGGTACATCTTCGTACCTCCCGGATGAATGGAATACTGGGAACTGTGTGCTTCAGTCAAAACTTCTTACTGAATATCCCCGCTTGGTACGCATAGACGATTTCTAAACCTTAGCGTTCCATCTATATGTATTGTCGACTCCTTTCGAAGACCTGACTCACACTCTTCTCGTAGCTTTTGAATTCTTGGGTCCCCTGCCTGAGCTAGTTTGATTCTATCTACCAAAGATGATAGAATTTGTAGGCTAGCCTAAACTCCTGTACTCTGTGAAAGTACTATCTTGATACCTATCTCTCGTAAGTCTTCTAGAATGTGTTTCCAAGTAGTCAACATAAATTTGCCACCACTTCTTCTAAGTGCATCAGCTACTATTTTAGCCTTGCCTGAATGGTACTGAAGTTCCTCGTCATAGTCTTCCAACAACTCTAGCCATCTTCTCTGCCTTATGTTCTTGTCTTTCTGTATGAATACATACTTTAAACTCTTATAATATATGAATATTTCTACTCGATCGCCATATAGGTAGTGCCTCCATAGCTTAAGTACAAATACTACAACTGTTAACTCCAAATCATGAGTTGTATAGTTCTTCTCATAATCTCTGAGCTGTCGAGAAGCATACACTATCACTCTCCCTTGCTACGTCAAAAAATATCCAAGTCCTTTTCTAGATGTATCATAATAAACTGTGAATCCTCCGGGGCCTGCTGGAAGAGTAAAGATTGGTGCAGAGATTAACTTCTTCTTCAACTCTTCAAAGACTATCTGATATTCTACTGACCATATAAACTTAACGTCCTTGCACGTCAACCAAGTCAATGGTGCCAAGATCTTAGCAAAATATGACACAAGTCTCTTATAGTATCAATCCTTGGTAATGGGTACTTCTTCTTTACGGCCACTACATTCAACCGCCTGTAATCCATATACAACCGCGTAGATCCATCCTTCTTCTTCACTAATACCACTGGTGCTCCCCACGATGATCTATTGGTCCGAATAAACTTCTTTACCTTCAATTCTTCCGCGTGTCGATATAACTAATCAAATTCTGATGGTGACATTGGATACACCTTCGGGGAGATCGGCTCTGCTCCTGGCATCAACTCTATACAAAACTCGACTTCTCTAACTGGGGGTAATCCGAAAAGATTATTGGGAAAGACGTCCATGAACTCTTCAACTATCTTGGGTAGAGGGTCTTCTTCCTTTACTACTGTTGTGACTTATTTCTTTTGCTGGTCTCTTGCTATTCTGCTAAGGATAATATCTTCTAGACCAAAAATTCTAAACAACACTCTACCCTCTCGATAGTCTATCATTGCATGGCTGTCTCTCAACCAGTCCATGCCTAAGATAAAGTCAAAGTTACCCATAGGGAACTTGATCAACTTTGTAAGTAATAAATGCCCACATACTACGACTGGACGCGCTAGGCACACCCTACTAACTTCTACGATCCCATTGCCAGTGAGTACATTCATCCTATCTGGCAATGACTCAAACTTTAATCCAATATGTGTCACATATTATGCATATATAAATAAGTGTGAAGCTCCAGAATCAATTAAAGTTCTGGCAGGAAAGGTTCTAACGAAAATGTTACCTCCCACTACGTCGTCCGACGCCATAGCTTCCTCCAAAGACAAGGTGAGCGCTTGTCCTTGGCCTTGTCGAGCTCCCTGTTGTTGTCTTTCTTGCTGTCATGGTTGCAGCCTTGGTTTATTCTGCTGTTATTAATAAATATAAATCTGGGCCTATGTTGGCAACGAACGCTGAGCTAATGGATGTACTGATGTTGCTGGTCCTCCTTGCTGCACTGTCTTTGGAGATGGCAATACAGGAAACTATTATATCGGCCCTCCTAGCCTCTATATCAGTGGGCATGTGGCAACCTTGTGGTTAGGACTCCCACATCTCAAACATAGTATGTTAGCTGCCCAGCAAACATCACGGGTATGACCTTCCCTGCCATAGTAGGTACAACCTATTGGCGCTCCCCGTCGTTGTTGTTGTTGCTGCTGTGATTGGCTCAGCTGCTGTTACCGAGTTGGTGCCATCACTGTCGAGGTCACTAGCCTCTTCTATGTCATATCATAGATGCGAATGCCAGGGGATAGTACTGACATTTGAGGTACTGGTCCTCCCTAATTGTTCTGCCCATGAGGCCTCTTTTGATATATTCTTCTTGATGCCATCCTCTGAGAAGTAAGCTCAACCCTCTTGGCTGCTATCAATACCGCCTTAAAAGTCAAGTAGTCATGCACCTCTACCATGTCTAATATCTCTTAGTGAAGTCTCTGTTGGAACCACATTACTCTCTCCAACTCTGTTGCCACCATGGTTGGAGCAGATATGCTTAGTCTGCAACACTCTGTCGCATAGCTGTCTACTATCCTTCCAGCTTGCTTGAGGTTAATGAACCTTTGCTGCAACTCACACTAAGCCACAATACTGAAGTAATTCACCCTGAACGAGGTCCTAAAATTATCCAATGAAAAAGGATGCCTCAATCCTACCTCCATCGTGGCCCACCAATCTCTTGCCAGATCTTGAAGTTGTAGGCAAACTAGGTCAACATATTACTCGATCAAAACTTTAGCTGTAGCCAGAATGGTCTTAATATCCTGGAGCCAATCGTATGTCATGATTTCTCCTCCATGCCATCAAAATATCTGGGGTTCAGTGTATAAAATCTAACTAATGCCCCAGAATCTGTTCTCTTGCCTCGTTCTAGGGCCGTTTGTAACCCTTGGTCTTACAGGACATTCTGTTCCTGCTGCTAAAACGGTTGTTGCTAATGTTATTGTTGATGTTGTTGATGTTGTTGTTGTTGTTGTTGGATATCCAACCATATGGTATTGTTGGGCAGCCAATAATCCACGGATAATCTCTAGCAAGACTGGAGAATCCAGTATTGCTGGCACTGCGGGAGGTACGGGAACACCTGGAGCCTGCTGCTATGTCTCATTTATCATGGGCTCAACTCGGATCCTTGGCTGGGATTCTACAGGATCTCGTTCTATTGGCAACTCTGCCTCTCTTATTGCTGCAGCATCGGGGACAAGGAGAAGACCTAAAGAAGAGCACAAGAAACATCAAGTACAGGACGAAAAGGAACAAGGAAGCAGTATATCTGGAAGAATTTAAGCTGAGTATCGAAGAGGACAAATTCAGGATTTCAAGAAGGATCATATTTTATTGAGACTCCTATGACCATGACACCCCACAAGTCTGAAGAACATAATTGCATGGGCCACCACTAAAACCTTGTCATACCCAAATAGTGGAATATGGGGACAGACATGGCCAGCTAGCCTGTATAAGGTGCTATATGTCGTACGACGGTCATGTCTATATAAGACAAGGGGGTGTATGCTACAATCAAGTCTTCTAGGGTTAAGAAATTAGTCTTAATCATTCAAACAAGAAATAATAAGTATAGAGTATATATAATAAAGCAATAAAATGTCTTCTCAAAATATTTTGGAGACCAGCTGTGCAAAAATAAGAAGTTGGAAGAGTAACAAAATTACATGACAGTGATCAGCTACAGTCTGATTTAATTCAATCATGTAAGAAAACTAATGTACGGACAAGCCGGCTAACAGGTGCCGGTGTCTAAACGCCCAAAAGAAGTACATGCACAATGATAAGTAGGAAAGAAGAAAACCACTCGCTATCCCCTGCGACCATGTTCCTGGTATGCTCCATGAGTTGGGTGAAGGTACGTTGGATCTACGGGTGCTGGCTCAAAACCTGGCCATTTAAAACCAGTGGGGTTAGACCATAATATGTCAGATACTGCACTCTACTAAGGCAGATGATATACAGTATCTGTGGTAGCCAGCCCACAGCGCACTTAGAATGAATCTCTGTAGGAAGGTTCGTTGGCATGATCTCGAGATACCGTTCGCTCCAATGTTACTACTACTTTTAGTTACCTAATTAGTCCTATGTTATGTTCGAAATCTCAAGGCGTGGTCACATAAAAATTTCTCTTAATATGTCGTACAAAGTATGGGCACGCTAGATACGAATTCATGGAAGTCAAATCTGGATTCGCCCCGAGCGTGTATGCAATATTCAGTCAATCAATGTCCTGGCCACGCTTTGGTAGTTGAGTTGCTTATTATTCAGGAATTTGGAGGCATTCTCGATGTACAACCCCAAATATAATTACTTAATACGTGACACAATGTATCGCACCTCAGAGCATATTAAATCATAGACAATTATCAGGCAATAGTGGTATCAGCACGGATACAATATTCGAGTCCAATTACCAATTATACATTTGGTCACATAAATCAAAAAAATATTCAATCAAAAAAAGCAAGACCACATGGGTCTCTAGTCCGCATGAGAAGTCCAGGCCGCATATGACTCTAGGCCGTATATAAAGTTTGAGCAGCAAGAAAATTCTTGGCCGCATATGAAGTCAGGCCGCATGAACCACTTTGCCTCATATGGAGTATAGGCCGCATGCTCAGGGTTAAAGTCTACTTCTTGGGGCAAGTGTTGAAGTGAAGGCCAATAAATAAAGTGTCAATGATGTGACATAAAGTGATTGATGTGTCAAGTTATAAAGTGTGTCAGGAAAAAAATCATAGAAATATGTGCCACAGGTTTTAGAGTCATACATCCAAGGAAAAGTTGTCGTATGCCCTGCTTGCCGCATATGGGTTGGGGCCGCATGGAGTTCGATGCCACATGAAGGTCGCTTGGACTTAGCAAATTTCTCATTCGTTCAGTGAGTAAACACACATGGAGTTCAATGATAAGCTCCAGAACACTTGTGTGATGGCAGTCATGCGTCCAACAAGATAGACACATGTTGGTCAATATGTGGCAAAAGCTCAGGCCGCATAGCCCCCTCAAGCGGCATAATAATCTCAGCCACATAACTCGCTGGCCGTATAAAAACTTTGTCTTCTCCAAAGAGCAGGTTCGGCCATAGTGAAAGATGTCATGACCCGTACCCAGTGTAGGGATACAAGTTGGGAACAACGCCCAACCTACGCTGCAGAATCGACGATAAAATACTATTTGGGCAATCTATCTAGCAATATAATAAGCCACCAACAATATCAATATACTCAATCACAGATCTAAGATGGATGGAGAATAGCACAAATATGATAAAAGAATAGAATAGTCATAATACAACTCATGAGTCAAAAATAATAACATCAATGAGTCTGAGGAAATACTAAAAGTAAGCTGGAGACAAATCCAGTACAAAAGAGCAACTAAGATGCTACAAGTGCAGGTCATCTGTCTCAGTCGGGATAAGTCCCTCCTGAGCCAAGGCCTCTGACTCTAAGCCCACAATAATCTGAGGCCCTTAATGATTAGGGTACCACTCCTCAGTGTCATCTAGGAAAAATATATCCAGTCAGGAAAAGAGTATAGTACATCTCAAACAGCAGTTCTAATCAATGATATAAACTATGTAACAGTAAATAGATATGAATATACAAGATACAATAATAGATACAAGAGAGATATATGATAAGAAAATACTGTAAGTAAATACAAGAATGAACAATATGACAATGAATAAGAATACTAATGACTAAGTGTGTGAGTACTAGCTTTAACATGTGATCGGCTTAGGAACTTGATACAAGATTTATGGCCTTGCTAATCATACGTGCAGTGTATGATTAACACTATTCAAGAAGAAGACTTGATACAAGGAGGGTATAATCACATATCTATACTACATACTCCCTAACCCCGACTGGTATAGGGGATCCAACTATGGTATGCTATGGCACGGGATTCTCTAGGAAGATAACTAGTCTCTCCGAGAATTAGTATCTGTACATGTATAAGAAACAAGGAAACAAGGCTTGCATAAGATACACCATATATACCAAGGATAATATCTCATGACAAAATCTGGATATACTAATCCATGTAACCATCGTGTCAAGAAATCAAGGATATCTACACTAGATACGAAGAACATAGAGGATATTATAAATGAGAAACTATCAAAGAATGTACTCACCTGAAATCTGGTAAATAGTATCACAAATGTTTGGTATGGTGCCTCAAAGACCTAGATAGGGAATATAATATTAATACAAGGTTTCTGAATGAAAATAAGTTAAACTAGTCAACATCTAGGTCAAAGAGCCATTTCTAAGTCAAAATAGTCAAACTAGGTCAACTCTATGTCAAACCTGTCAACCATGGTCAAACTATCTATTTCTAGGTTGTATGAGTCTATCTCAAGGATATTGGTCCATACACTATGAAACTAGGTCACACTAGTTAAATCTAAGATACTAAGATACCGTATCATAAGATACGCAAATAAGAGATATGAAATAGCATATATATATATTCAATCAAATATATATACACTAATCCTAATTACAATTACCAAATGTATACCTTGGCTTTGAACCAATACGATATCGCACTACTAAACCTCCATCTTGATACCCAACTCAAGAACCTTGAGTAACTCTCAATACCTTGACACTTACCTGGGTATCTCAAGGTAAATGTGATTCTAATATATAGTAGCTACCCCATTTCCTATATATACTAAGACATGTATATATCAATCTAATATAATTTCTATTATATACTAATATCAACTACTAGTATATACTAATACGAATATTAAATACCGACTACCAAACTAATCACTAACTACTAATACATATATACATGTACACATATCTACATATATAGATAACGTAGAGATACATAAGTATATATGTATCAATAACTAACTAAAATAGATACTAATAACTAGATAGCTAATTAACTAGTTAACTAACCATAGTAACTAGCTAACAACTAAGCACTAACAATAAACTGACTGACTGAAGGTACATAGTTAACTAAACTACCTTGCTGTTGATGCTACTGAATCTGCTACTGCTGGTAGGACCTGCTGGTGTAGCTGCTTCTGGAGCTTCAGCTCACTGCTACCACTATGCTGCATATGGCTGCTGCACACTTGTTGCCTCGCTGCTCATTGCCCACTGTTTCCTGCAAATGTTGCTGCTGCTGCTTGTACAATACGACTGCACTGTGTAGTGTTGAATGCACACAGAGTTAAACCGAGCTACCTCAGCCCGAGCCTCCTTGCTGCTTGTTGCTTTCCCTGTACTTTGTTGTGCTTGCTGTACTGTGCAGTTGGCCACTGCACAGTATATCCCTTGCCCCGAGCATCTCGTTCACTCTCAACATACCAACACATAGCACAACACATATGCATAAATGCTACACTATTTATATACAGATATACGTATACTTTACTTATATATATACCCTCCTCTCTAACATACATATATATATATATATATATATATATATATATATATATATATATATATATCCAACATACACACTTACATTATACATATAGACACACACAAACACATAGGTAAATATCACTCTCACATATACATATAGATACTTGATACACTAGTACATATAACTACATATATATACATAACAATATATATATATATATATATATATATATATATATATATATATATGAATACAACTACTACAATTAGCTAAGAATAATGGAAATTGGATCTAGAAATGCAACACAACAAACACGTGGAGTGTATCGCACCCGTATCACACTAGATCTATGATACGCTTGCGATAAGAGTCCAACACACAACCAAACATACACCGAAGGACACGAGCAAGTCTAAATTATCAAATATGAAAATACAAAGAGTAAAATATATATCTACCTATCCGTGTCAAAATATGACATGCACAAAGTCCCGTGTCGGAGGAAAATCCCTAAAATTAACACATATCACCAAATTATTGGGATACGACACACACATATCCAGTTATGGACGTGATACTAGACACAAACAAGCAAATATATGCCAATTTGGTTTATATGACCAATTAACAAATACAATAAGTGTCAATCTTGAAATTTCCCTAAATTAACACAAAAAGTACCATAACTTTCTCCATAGGCCTCCTATGAATATATTTCTAATTCCTATGGTTAGCCTATGCATATGTGGTGGTTTTTATAGTTAAATCTCAGATTTAGAACCTAATTAAAGATAGAAAACTGAATTGTACCTACTAGGAGATGAATTCCTAATGTATCTCCAAATTTGATGAAATTGGCCTCCAACTTGTAGATCCTTGCTCCTTTTTATAGATCCTTGCTTCCTCCTTCTAGATTCTTGTTCTGCTAGTCTCCAATGGTGATTTGGGAAGGAAATGGGATAAAATTTGGTAAGAAATTAACGTGGGAATGAAGGAATTTGGTTGAGAGAAATTATAGATCTAGATTTGAAATAAAAAGAGGAGAGAGAAACTTTTCCCTCCTCTTTTAGTAGGACGGCCACTTGAACCCCTCCCCAAGTCACTATGTGTCACAACCACGTTCCAAAAATAGGGGTATTTTTGACTTTTTTATATATATTTGATATTGCGTGTATTTAATTTAAATAATTGCATGAGATGTGTATTTATAAATATATTATGTACAGTGTTTATTAATGTTTGAGCTGGTAGACTTGACCTAAAGGCCCACTAGATGAACACCTGACCGAATTATAGGATTATGTATTAATTTGTATTAATTAGAATTTAATTATTTAGGATTATGATTAATTACCGTAAGTTTTATTTAATTGTTGCGCCTTATCGTTGCTTCGATATTTGGAGCGCTACCCTAGCTTTTGCCTTCCAACAAATTTTACGACCTTGCCCTAGACATGCCCGCCTTCCATTCTGACCTTTTTGTAACTCATAATTATGCTCTCTTGTGCTTTATTTTAGCCGCACAATATTCGTCGCGGACGTTTATTTAATTTCTAAATAAATTCCAACTTTGTATCGTTGTGCGTTCCAATCGAAATTGGAGGCAATCTTGATCCATTTTTCGTACAACCCAAATTAGGGTAATATTCTGTTATGAGTCTTCTTCACTAATGATACTTGTGACCCAACCTAATTTTGGCCCTATGTACTCCTAATTAATTTTAGAACACTATTTGTATTATTTTTAATTAAATTAGGGATACCAACTTTGACTAATCCTGTTTAATCCCAATTTAATCCAAATACCCTACTAATTAAATCCATACCAAACACACAACACCCCCTCACCCTATAAAACACCAAACACCAAATCGTCCACTATTTTTCATCATTTCATGTGTCTGTACAAATATCCAAATTTAAGTGGACTAATTTGTAAATATTATATTAGGTGTCAATACCCCATTGGTTCAAACCAAATGGAGAGCCCAAATATTGACTAGTCAACAACCCTCATCCATGCATGAGTAATTCTTCATGTCAAATTCTGACCACCCATTCAGAATGGGTGCATCATCACCACTCATTTCCCACTCACATATCCTATTTAATGTCTCCTCGAGGCCCTCTTCCCAACCATGACCTAATCCCTAAACCTAGGGAAACTTCCATCTTCTCTCTCCTCCCTCCTCACAAGCCCCTCAACCGTAGGAAAAATTCTTCCCAAAATTTTTCCTTTCTTCTTCTCTTTTTCTTCTTCTTCTTCTCCTTTTTCTTTTAAAAAAAAAGAGGGGGATTTAAAAACATCACCACTGTTCACCCTGTACCCCGGCCCCCTTCTCCGGCCGACCCGCCGAAGGACCCGTTCTCCACCCCAACCAAACTCCCCCAACACAGCTGCTACTCCTCCTCCAAGCCTCAACTCCACCACGAGCACCTCCGGACTCTCCTCTTCTCCGAGCAGCACCACCCAGTCCGGTCAACTTCTTCCAGCCCGACCGAGCTTTTCTCCACCGGATGTTACTGTTCCACCATCGACTCCCCCGCCTGAAGCCCGGACGACCCGAGCATCCGGGCACCCTCCTTCAGCCGGCCGTCCGAGTCCTCCCCGACTCCGCCTGCATTCCCTCCTCCCGCTGATTTCCTCCGGCCAGCTCTTCCCCCCGGAGCCCCCTCGCTGCACCACCTTTCACCCCCTACTCCGGCAGCACCCGGTCGAGCACCCGTCGACCTACGCCTCCCTCGCCTGAAGCCCCGAGCCGCTGACCCACCGTTCGAGCGACCAAGCACCGCTGAAACCGGCCACCCGTCGAGCACTGTCGACCCCGCAGGCCACGACTGCTGCTCCTCCCCTCTTCACGACTCTGACGAGCTGCCACTCCGGCGCAGCTCCGCTCATCCCTCCAACCTTCTCCGGCCATTAGCTCCGCCTACCCCCGCTGCTTCCACCACCCTACACAAGCACCACCACCACCATCATCAGAGTCACCATCACCAAGGTCTCCGGCCTGCTCCTGATCTCTCCTTTGGTGAGCCATTCCACCACCACCACCTCACCATCGTCGTCGTCTTCGTCATCCTCCTCATCGTCGATGTCTTCGCCATCGTCGTGCACGCTCAGGTATGACTTACTTCCATCACGTACACGTACGTGTGTATGTGTGTAGGTATGCATATAGTATATCCTCTATTAGTGTATGTATATTTCGTGTATATATACACGTATATATATATATATATATATATATATATATATATATATATATATATATATATATATATCGTATATTTCTCTATTTTAGTGTATACATGTATTCAATATATATTAGTATATCTGTATATATATGATATATGTTAATGTACGTATTTTGGTATATATATACCTGTATATAGTATAAGTATTATTTTGGTGTATATATATATATATATATATATATATATATTTATATATATATATATATATATATATATATATATGTATTGGTATATGTTTAATAAAAACGTATTTTGGTATATATATATAAATGTAGCATAATATATATATATGTATTTTGGTATATATATGTACATATATACGTATATGGTAAATGTATTATTTTGGTATATATATATATATATATATATATTCAGTATATATATATATATTCCTTGTATACGTGTAAACATTGGTTGTATATATATATATATAATATGGTATGCATATTTTTAAACATATATATATATATATATATGTTATATAATTCTATTATTGTATATACGCTCATAGATATTTTGTACGTAATTATTGATATACACATATATATATATATTATGTACGTATTTATTTGGTATATATATTATGTGTATTATAGGTATATATAGGTACTAGGCGACCCAAGTGTAATTACGGATACCCCGTCTTTACATTGACCTGTAAGCTTGTAAATGTTAGTTGACTGCCACATGTACACTGACGTACTGGTGAGCCCCGTATCATTTTGACCGTCTATCTTGCACAGCAATCACAGACGCGACGCCCGTACAACTTGACACACTTGACCCTAGTTGACTAGTGCCATACCTGGCATAGCCCTGAGTTCAATGTATTATGATTGTGTGTTAGTGTAGCATCTGATGCAAATGTTATATTTATGATATGTCTATAGGACTGTTGGATCATCCAGGTGATACTCTGGAACAGGACATTGGTATTACCAACTAAGGACCCAAGGCGAGTACATTCTCTGATAATTTCTAATTATTTGATAATTTCTATAAGTTCAGTATCTAGAAATATTATATCTGATCCTTGACACTGTGCTACATGGACTAGTATATAGATTGGATCTACAGTCATGAGATATTATATTGATTCGTATTGACAGTGTACACGACATTGATATTTAGACCTTGTACATGATAGATTGGATATTGCTCGTGTATCGTGATGTGTCATGGTTGGATCCATTGTACTAGTTGGGGGTAGGGAAGTAGTTAGTGAGAAATGTGATCATATTCCTATTATACAAGTATAGAACAATGTTAGTGTTAATCATGCTCCTCACGTATAATTAGCCAGGCTATATAGCTCCCGTACATGTTTCCAAGCCGATCACATATCGAAGCTACTATTTCAAACACTTAGAATGGTTACAGTTCTCTATTTTAGATCATATACTACATCACCCATATATGATATTATACCTTGTTTTCTTTATTTCACATATGCACTGACTGTATCATATTGCCTATATTGCCTGTCTCTTTATTTTGCCATTGCATTTATTCACTGTCTTTTCTCCGTATCTAGAATCATCTATTTTTGTTTTATAGTTCTTATCAATTAAATAGAACTATTATTTGAGATGTACTTTTCTTCTTCCTGACTTGAAATATTTTTCCAGACTATGCCTTAGAGGACTGGTGTCTGACATTTTATGGACCACAGGGTGAGTAGCTGCAGACTTGGACTTGGTAGTTCAGTTGTGATTCCGGGAGGTCTAGCCGGAATCACTAGTTATCTAGCTAGTTCTTTTAGCAGATTATTTTGGTACCAGATTTGTCTCCGGCATACTTTGTTGAGACATGGATATTTGTTGAGTTAGATTATCTACATTTAGACTTATTTTGTATTTTATTTTATTTTTTTGATATCTTATCGTGCTGTAGTTATGTGATTCAGTATGTTGTTCATATTATATTGTGTTATTCGTGCCTCCTTATGGAGATTGGATGCTCGTGTGAGATTGCTTAGATAGAATCATGACCTAGACAGCGTTCTACCGCCGATGCTGCGGCGTAGGCTGGACGTACCCGCGTACTCGTACCCCAATTTCGGGTGCGGGTCGTGACATTATGTAATATCCACTATACCACTTGGGGCCTCTCATGAAGAAATAATTAAGGAGGGAAGGTTCTAGTCTAATTATTTTAATTAAATTAATCCTCCTCCTAATGAATGGGCTTCTAGTTGGGCTAAATTCTAATAATTTAATATTGTTGGTCCATGAGTCTAAACTAAACTAGTTAGTTCCACTAACACAAGTCAAAAACAATAAACTAACATCTAAAAATAATTAAATTATATAATAAATAATTATTCATCATGCACAATATTTAATTAATTATAAAATTACCAAAATATTCTTTCCTAGAAAATATGATAGTGACAAGTCTACCCTCCTTAAAATAATTTTGTCCTCAAAATTCAAACACGAAAACTATCCCAGAAAATAACAGAACAGAACAAAACAACAGAACTTCAAGGCAAAAACAAATATGGATAACGCTCTCGCATTTCATTCTCTCTCTCCCAGGTAGACTCCTCCGGAGAGTGATGTCTCCATGCGACGTGTACCAAGGAAATAGTCTGGTTTCTCAACACTTTCTCTCTCCGATCCAGAATCTCAACTGGCTGCTCTGGATATCTGAGAGTAGGGCCCACCTCTATCTTTGAGTGATCCAACATGTGACTGGGATCTTCCACGTACTATCTCAATTATGACACATGAAACACATTGTGTACTCCCTCCAATATAGTTGGTAAGTCTATCCAATAAGCAACTGCACCGACCCTCTCTAGGATAGTGAAAGGTCCGATGAATCGCAGACTAAGCTTCCCGCCTCCACCGAAGAGAATCATGCCTCGTGTCGAAAAAATCCTCAGAAATACCAAACCACCCACCTAGAACAAAACACCACCTTAAGAACTTAATCTATAACAAACAACCAATAATAAGCACACAAAAAAATTAAAAACTATACCTCAAACTCCAAAGGTCTCCGGTAGCTATCGGCCCAATGCCGCTGTCTGTCATGCGCCACTCGAAGCCTGTCTCTGATCAGCTTAACCTTCTCTGTTGCATCCAAAACCATCTCTAGCACTAGCAAAACTCTCTCTCCAACATCGTTCCTTGACAACGAAATATGACATCTCCGACCGTACAGATCCTCAAATGGTGATATCTCTATACTAGCCTGGTAGTTGTTGTTGTAACCAAACTCTACCAAATAGAGAAGGTCCTCCCAAGATCCCACAAAATCTAGTACACAAGTACGCATCGCATGGAGGCATCATTCTCCGGAGGAGTCTACTTGGGAGAGAGAGGATGAAATGCGAGACCGTTATCCATATTTGTTTGTGCCTTGAGGTATGTTCTTTTCTAGTTCTGTTATGTTCTTTTATTCTGTTATGTTATTTTCTGGGGGTAGTTTTCATCTTTTAATTTTGAGAACGAAATTATTTTAAGGACCGTAGACTTGTCACTACCATATTTTCTAGAAAAGGTTATTTTAGTCATTTTATAATTAATTAAATATTATGTATGTGAATAATTATTTATTATATTATTTAATTATTGTTAGATATTAGTTTATTGTTTTGGACTTGTGTTAGTGGACCTAACTAGTTTAGTTTAAACTCATGGACCAACATGTATTAATTGTTAGAATTGAGCCCAACTAGAAAGCCTATTGATTAGGAGGATGATTAGTTTAATTAAACCATTAGACTAGAACCTTTCCTCATTAATTATTTCTTCATGAGAGGCCTCAAGGGGTATAATGGACATTACATTGTAGCTTGAGGGAGGGGCAAGGGGGCCGGCCTACTTGAAGGGGGAAGAAGTTCCTCTCTTCTCGTTTTATTTCAAATCTAGATCTAGAATTTTTCTCAACCAAATTTCTTCATTCCCACATTATTTCCCTACCAAATTTCATCATAATTATTTCCTAAATTACTATTGGAGGCTAGTAGAGCAAGGATCTAGAAGGAGAAAGCAAGGATCTACAAAGAGGAGCAATGATCTACAAGTTGTAGGCCAATTTTATCATATTTGGAGGTTGTATTGGGAATCGATCTTCTAATAGGTACAATTAAGTTTTTTCCCTTCATTTAGCTTCTAAATCTGAGATTTAACTAAAAGAAATTAACCCATATGCATAGGCTACCCATAGTAATTGGAATTGAGTTCATAGGAGGCTAATTGAGAAAGTTATGGTATTTTTTGTTTCAATTTTAGGGAAATTCCGAGATTAACACTTGTTGTGTTTGTCAATTGGTCCTATAGATCAACTTGGCATATGTTTATGTGTTTGTGGCTAGTGTCGTGTCCACAATTAGGTACATGTAGATCGTATCCCAATAATTTGGTAATACGTGTTGATTCGGAGGTTTTCTCTCCGACACCAGACTTTGTGTATGTCACATTTTGACACGGACACGTAGATATGTGTTTGACTCTTCATATTGTTCATAAATAATATATTAGACTTGCTCGTGTCCTTCAGAGTACGTTTGGTTGTATGGTGGACTCGTATCGCAAGTGTATCATAAATCTAGTGTGATACAGGTGCGATGCACTATATGTGTTTGTTGTATTTCAATTCTAGATCCAACTTCCTTATTCTTAGTTATTGGTAATTTATGTATTTATATGTAGAAGTATAAGTATTATGTTTATGTTTATGTATATAGATATATAAATACTATTGAATATATATCTATGTATCTATTTGTGTTATTCATATGTTATATATATATATATATATATATATATATATATATATATATATATATATATATATATATATATATATATTTGTGTGTATGTTCTCATATGTTATCTATATGTATATATTGATAAGTATATAAATATATGAGATACTATATCTATATAGGTATATGTGTATGTGAGGCTATGTATATATATATATATATATATATATATATATATATATATATATATATATATATATATGGGATACTATATCTAGTAGTGCATGGGTATATGTACATATCTATATGTGTATAGTTATATTTGTATATTGGTATAGATGAGGGAGGGTATGCATATGTATATGGTTGATATATATGGGTGTATATACGTATGTGTGTTGTTGTCTGTGTGTGTGTGTGTGTGTGTGTGTGTGTGTGTGTGTGTGTGTGTGTGTGCAAGAGGGGTTTGAGGCTCGGTTGCAGCAGCTTATTGAACCAACAACAGCAACAGTAGCAGCAGCTTTCAGCAGCAGCAGCGCAGCTTATTGAAGCAGCAGTAACCACCACCAGCAGCGCAGCTTATTGCAGCAGCTTATTGAACCACCACCAGCAGCAGCCTTTTGCAGTAGCAGCAGCAGCAGTAGCAGCTTCTCACAGCAGTTGCAGCAGTTTACATCAGCGGGCACCATTCTATGTTCAGCTAGGTAGCTACTAGTTAGCTAGTTTTAATGTTTAGCATTTAGTAGTTAGCTAGTAGCTAGATATATGTATATATGTTGTTAGAATAGTTGGTGTATGTAGTATATGTATCCATGTATTGATATATATTAGATGATAAAATAGTTAGCTATTAGCATATGGATTAGTGTTTGGGTAACTAATATATACTAGATATCATATTTACCTTGAGATACCAAGGTAAGTGTCAAGGTATTTGAGGATAGTCAAGATAATGGGGTTGGGTACCAAGATGAGTATTTAGTGGTGCGATTTTGAGTTGGTTCAAAGCCAAGGTATCCATATAGCATTTGGTAGTTAGGATTAGTATACATATTATTGATTGAATATGCATATATAATTTTTTCTATCTCTTGTTTTTGTATCTTGTGATACGGTATCTTAGTATTCTAGTTAGCTGTTTGGCCAAGTTTCATAGTTTATGAACCCAACATCATTGAGATAGACTCATGCAACCGAAAAATAGGTAGTTTGACCAAGTTTGACCAATTTGACTTAGAGTTGACCTAGTTTGACTGTTTTGACTTAGAAATGGCCCTTTGACCTAGAAGTTGTCTAGTTTAATTTATTTTCATTCTGAAACCTTATATTGATGTTGTATTCCCTATTTATATTTAGGTCTTTGAGGCACCGTATCAGACATCTGTGAGACTATTCGCCAGACTTCAGGCGAGTATATTCTCTGATAGTTTCTCCTTTATGATATCCTCTATGTTCATTGTATCTAGTGTAGATATCCATAATTTTTTGACACGATGGTTACACAGATTGGTATATCCGGATCTCATCATAAGATATTATTCCTTGGTATATATGGTATATCTTGTGCAAGCCTTATTTTATTGTTCTTCTTGTACATGTACAGACACTGATTCTCGGAAAGACTAGCTATCTTCTTAGAGAATCCCGTGCCATAGCGTACCATGGTTGGATCTACTATACCAGACGGGGTTGGAGAGTATGTAGTATAGATATGTGATCATACCCTTCTTGTATCAAGTCTTTTTCTTGAATAGTGTTAATCATATACCGGACGTATGATTAGCCAGGCCATAAATCTTGTATCAAGTTCCCAAGCCAATCACATGTTAAAGATAGTACTCACATACTTAGTCATTAGTATTCTTGTTCATTGTCATATTGTTCATTCTTGTATTTACTTACAGTATTTTCTTATTGTATATCTTTCTTGTCTCTATTATTGCATCTTGTATATTTATATTTATTTACTGTTATATAGTTTATATCATTGATTAGAACTGCTGTTAGAGATGTACTCTGCTCCTTTTCTGACTGGATATATTTTTTCCAGATGACACTAAGGAGTGGTACCCTACACATTACGGGTCTCAGGATATTATGGGCTTAGAGTCAGTGACCCTGGCTCAGGAGGGACTCATCCCGACTGAGATAGATGACCCAGAACTTGTAGCATCTTAGTCATTCTTTATACTGGATTTGTCTCCAGCTTATTGTTTAGTTTTTCTTCAGACTCATTGATGTTATTATTTGACTCATGAGTGTATTATGACTATTCTAGTCTTTTATCATATTTGTGATTATTTCTATCTTAGATCTGTGATTGAGTATATTGATATTGTTGGTAGCTCATTATATTATTAGATAGATTATCCAAACAATATTCTACCGCCGATTCTGCGGCGTAGGCTAGGCGATGTTCCCGACTTGTACCCTTATACCGGGTGTGGGTCATGACACATTTTTAGTGATGGCCCATGCAGGTCCTTCGAGGTCATAATTAATGTGATTCATAGTGGTTGTCTAAATTGAGTACTATTACGAGCCTGTCTCAGGATATAGGATATAGGCTATAGGCTGAGAATATTCAATCACATCTAGGAAAAAACTCTTTTGATTCAATTCGAATGTCTTCCTTGATATTGATATTTGACCTTTAATTGTTCTTCCTTTTAGTGTCTTACATCATGTGCCATATTGATTCTTTCTTTTGCTTTATCTCAGGATGCTGCCTAAGACTAGATCGCAGCAGGGGAGAGCAGCTTCTGAGAGGTCTGTGACATCCCGAGGGCCTACACCAGTCACTTCTCCGATGAATGGAGTGTCAGCTGCTTTCGGAGGTCTACTACCTACTCAGAGGACTGTGCCAGCTGTATCTAAGGGACTTCCACCTCCATCTTCTGTGTCAGCAGATGCAACGCAGATATTCATGCTATTTCATGATATATTGACGGCACAAAGGGCTCAGTATGAGGCACCCTAAAGATAGACCGACGTCTTGCGGCAGGGCATCGAGAGTGCTCATCAGCTTGTTCGTGCCATAGTAGAGAGAGGAGTTCCGGTCCAGCAGTAGGTTGCTCCAAAGGTTGCTCAGCTTCGGCCAGGCAACATTCAGGACTTTAAGAAGCTGGAGCCTAGGTCTTCAAGGGAATGGAGGGCATCGTCTATGCCGATGATTGGCTCGAGGATATTCAGCGTCGTATGAGGGTGTCCCATCTTTCTGTGGATTTGAAGGTTGAGGCAGTAGAACTTTAACTGTTCGACGTCGCCCGCACTTGGTTCAGGAATGAGCCAATTCTTGTTGATGCAGGACAGTCTTGGAAGGTATTCAAGGACCTCTTCAAGAAAAAGTTCTTTGCTCGGGCAGACAAGTTAAACTTGGGGAGGCAGTTTGAGAGCCTCATTCAGGGGAGCATGTCTGTGGAGGAATACGCTGCAGAGTTTAGCAGGTTGAACCGATTTACAGAGTATTTGATAAGAGAGTCGGAGGTTCGGGCTATTCATTTTTGTGAGGGTCTAAACTGGGAATTGAAGATCCTTATTCTGTCTTTTTATGAGATATACTGGGAGATACTTGCAGAGGCACGCAAGGTTGAGCGGGAGTTGGATTTGAAGCCCAAAAGAGATCATGATTCTTTTCTGGGGGCCAACATAAGTACAGTATTTTCCAAGCGTCCTTATTTCTAGTTCAGGCTATTTCAGCAGCCATAGAAGCACCAAACTCCAGCTAAGGCACCATTTCACCAGGCACTACAATAGCAGAGACAGTTACAGCAAGCTTCTTGCTACAACTGCAAGAAGTTCGGCCATATCTAGGAGGTTTGTAGGAGGAGGTTGGGAGTTTGTTTGTATTATGGTACCGAAGGGCATCAGATGAGAGAGTATCCTCGTCGTGCAGTTCAGGGAGCAGCTCCAGCTCCGAGGGCACAGGCAAGACCACCTGTAGTATAGCCGAGGGGACCGCTTCTGATCCAGCAGCAGCATTATATCTAGTATCAGCATCAGGGAGGTGCACGTCAGGGATGAACGTTTGCTATGACTTTCGAGGAGGACGAGCCCACCGGAGATGTCATCGCAGGTTCTGTTCTTCTTAATTATATTCCAGATTTAGCTTTATTTGATAGTGGTGCTTCCCATAGTTTTGTATCTATTTCTTTTGCTCTGAAGCATGGTTTGGTAGCTGAGTCTTTGCTTAGGACTTTCAAGATTATGACCGGGGGAGGCATTATCCTAGTTAATAATTTTATAAGGATCGAAGAGTTACTCTAGGAGGCGGGGAGTTGAGTGCGTGTCTACTTATAATGCCACTTTCGAGCTACGACATTGTACTCGAGATGGATTGGCTGAGTAGGCACCGTGCTAGTATAGATTGGAGAGGAGGTGGAGTTTTATTTGGTCTGCCAGGAGAGCCAGAGTTTGAGTTTGCTAGAGAAGCTGCAGAGTAGGGAGAAGGCATTATTTATGGAGCTATGGTGGAAGACAAGGAGTTACCGCATCCGTTGATAGCAGAGTTCTTGGATGTGTTTCCTGAGGAATTACCAGGATTGCTGCCAGATCGAGATGTTGAATTCTCTATAGACTTGGTGCTAGGTGCAGAACCAATTTCATAGCATGTCTATAGAGTAAACAATAACGAGCTGGTCGATCTAAAGAAACAGGTGGACGAATTGCAGGATAAGGGGTTTATCAGATCGAGTTTTTCACAGTGGGGAGCCCCGGTATTGTTTGTACCAAAGAAGGATGGATCTGTGTGCATGTGCATTAATTATAGGGTATTGAATAATCTTACTATCAAGAATAAGTACCCTTTGTCATGGATTGATGACTTATTCGATCAGTTGAGTGGTGCCAAGGTATTTTCCAAAATAGACTTGAGATCAGGCTACCACCAAGTGAAAGTGAAGTCGGTGGACATACTGAAGACTATTTTTAGAACTCGGTATAGTCAGTATAAGTTTGGTGATGCCGTTTGGGTTGACTAATGCCTCGACGGTATTTATGAACTTGATGAACAAGGTATTCCATTAGTACCTTGACATGTTCGTGGTGGTGTTCATCGATGAAATACTTATATACTCGAAGACACCGGAGGAGCACGAGGAGCATTTGCGAATTATGTTGGATGTGCTGAGGAAGGAGAAGCTATATGGGAAGCTGTCTAAGTGTTAGTTCTTCCTGGACAAGGTGGAGTTCTTGGGGCATATTGTGACTGGTGATGGTATTTCAGTGGATCCAAAGAAGATCGTAGCAGTGGATTCTTGGAAGACCCCTAGTTCACTAGCAGAAATCAAAAGTTTCTTGGGATTGGCAGACTACTACAGGAAATTTGTACAAGATTTTTCAAGGATTGCCGAGCCAATAACCAGACTCACCAGAAAGGATGTAAGAGTTTGTTTGGACGGAGGATTACCCGGTTGCTTTTATGGAATTGAAGAAGAGGTTGACGTCTGCTCCTATTTTGATATTGCCATCTGGGTTTGGAGGTTTCACTATTTATAGTGACGCATCGAAGAAAGGTTTGGGTTGTATTCTTCAGCAAAATAGAAAAGTGATTGCCTATGCATTCAAGCAATTGCGTCCTCATGAGAAGAACTATCATATCTATGATTTGGAGTTTGCAGCAGTCATCTTTGTCGTGAAGTTGTGAAAATACTATTTATACGGAGAGCGTGTAGAGATCTTCACAGAACATAAGATCTTGAAGTACGTTTTCATGCAGAAGAAGTTAAATATGAGGTAGCGTCAGTGGTTGGAACTGATGAAGAATTTTGACATATCTTTATAGTATCATCCTAGGAAAGCTAATGTAGTCGCCGATGCCTTGAGCAGGTATCTGGTAGCTATGTTCTTAATGCAGGATTGATATTTGTTGGAGGACTTAGAGAGCTTGGGCATCGAGGTGATAGTTTCTGGTTTTGATATGCAAATATGGGGATTACAGATACATTCAGAGTTGATGGACAGGATCAAAGTAGCCCAGTATGAGGATGTATCTCTGAGGAGCATCAGAGCTCAGTGAGAGCAGGATTGGAGGATGATTTCACCATTGCTGAGGATGGATCTTTGCGATATGGAGTTAGATTGTGTATGCCTAGTGGGGAGCTGCATGAGAAGGTATTGTAGGAAGCGCATCACTCTCAGTATTCCGTACATCCAGGTGCCAACAAGATGTATCGGGATATGCGAGAGAGTGTGTAGTGGTATAGCATAAAGAGAAAAGTGGCACAGTTTGTATCCAGATGCTTAGTGTGCCAGCAGGTAAAAGTCGAGAGGCAGAGACCAAGAGGTTTACTTCAGCCATTACCCATTCCAGAGTGGAAGTGGGAGCATATTACTATGGATTTTGTGTTCGGACTTCCACGATCTCCAGGAGGGAAAGACGCGATTTGGATCATCGTTGACAGGTTGACCAAGTTGGCCCACTTTTTGCCCTTCAAGGTGGGTTTGTCTACGGAGAAGCTGGCAGAGATGTATGTGAGGTAGATCATCAGGATACATGGAGTTCTCGTCAGCATAGTCTCGGATCGGGATAGTCATTTCACTTCCCATTTTTGGAGGAGTTTGTAGGCAAGTTTGGGCACTCATCTCTAGTTCAGTACTGCATATCATCCCCAGACAGATGGGCAGTCAGAGAGGACTATTCAGACTTTCGAGGATATGTTGTACACTTGTGTACTAGATTTTGGGGGTTCTTGGGAGGACTATCTCCATTTAGTAGAGTTTGCTTACAACAACAGCTACTAGGCTAGTATAAAGATGTCACCTTTTGAGGCTCTATACTGTCGGAGATGTCGTACTCCCTTATCATGGGACGATATTGGAGAGAGAGTTTTACTTGGGCCATCGATGGTTGTGGATACAGCGGAGAAGGTTCAGCTGATCAGAGACAGACTTCGAGTAGCGCAGGACGGACAGCGGCATTGGGCCGATAGCCACCGGAGACCTTTGGAGTTTGAGATATAGTAATAGATTTTTGTTTTATGCTTGTTATTGGTTATTTTTTATAGTTAAGTTCTTAAGGTGGTATTTTATTCTAGGTGGGTGGTTTGGTGTTTCTGAAGATTTTTCTGACACGAGGCACGATTCGCTTCGGTGGAGGCGGGAAGCTTAGTCCGCGATTCATCGGACCTTTCAATATTCTAGAGAGGGTCAGTACAGTTGCTTATAGACTAGACTTGCCACCTGCATTGGAGAGAGTGCACAATGTGTTTCATGTGTCACAGTTGAGATGGTACGTGGCAGATCCTACTCACGTATTGGATCACTCGGAGATAGAGGTGGGCCCTACTCTAAGCTATGCAGAGCAGCCAGTTGAGATTTTGGATCGGAGAGAGAAGGTGCTAAGGAACCAGACTATTCCTTTGGTATGCGTCGCATGGAGGCATCACTCTCCAGGGGAGTCTACCTGGGAGAGAGATGATGAAATACGAGAGTATTATCCATATTTGTTTGTGCCTTGAGATATGTTCTTTTCTAGTTCTGTTATGTTATTTTGTTCTGTTCTGTTATTTTCTGGGGGTAGTTTTCGTCTTTGAATTTTGAGGACAATTATTTTAAGGAGGGTAGACTTGTCACTACCATATTTTCTAGAAAAAGATATTTTAGTCATTTCATAATTAATTAAATATTGGGCATGTAAATAATTATTTATTATATTATTTAATTATTGTTAGATGTTAGTTTATTATTTTGGACTTATGTTAGTGTTAGTTTATTATTTAATTATTGTTAGATGTTAGTTTATTATTTAATTATTGTTAGATATTAGTTTATTTTTTTGGACTTGTGTTAGTGGACCTAACTAGTTTAGTTTAGACTCATGGACCAACATGTATTAATTGTTAGAATTGAGCCCAACTAGAAAGCACATTGATTAGGAGGATGATTAGTTTAATTAAACCATTAGACTAGAACCTTTCCTCCTTAATTATTTCTTTATGAGAGGCCCCAAGGGATATAATGGATATTACGTAGTAGCTTGAGGGAGGGGCAAGGGGGCCGGCCTATTTGAAGAGGGGAGAAAAGTTTCTCTCTCCTCTTTTTATTTCAAATCTAGATCTAGAATTTTCCTCAACCAAATTCCTTCATTCCTACATTATTTTTCTACCAAATTTTATCATAATTCCTTCCTAAATCACCATTGGAGACTAGTAGAGCAAGGATCTAGAAGGAGGAAACAAGGATCTACAAAGAGTAGCAAGTATCTACAAGTTGGAGGCTAATTTTATCACATTTGGAGGTTGTATTGGGAGTCCATCTCCCAATAGATATAATTCAATTTTTTTTTTCTTTATTTAGGTTCTAAATCGGAGATTTAACCATGAGAAATCAACCCATATGCATAGGCTACCCATAGTAATTGGAATTGAGTTCATAGGAGGCCAATTGAGAAAGTTATGATATTTTCTGTATCAATTTTGGGAGAATTTCGAGATTGACACTTGATGTGTTTGTCAATTGGTCCAATAGATCAACTTGACATGTGTTTATTTGTTTGTGGCTACTATCGTGTCCACAATTGGGTACGTGTAGGTCGTATCCCAATAATTTGGTGATATGTGTTGATTCGAGGTTTTTTTCTCTGATACGGGACTTTGTGAATGTCATATTTTGACACAGACACGTAGATATGTGTTTGACTCTTCGTACTATTTATAAATAATATATTAGATTTGCTCGTGTCCTTCGGGGTACATTTGGTTGTGTGGTGGACTCGTGTCGCAAGCGTATCATAGATCTAGTATGATACGGGTGCGATGCACTCCACGTGTTTGTTGTATTTCAATTCTAGATCCAACTTTCTTATTCTTAGTTATTGGCAATTTATGTATTCATATATAGAAGTATAAGTATTATGTTTATGTATATATATATATCTATATGTATGTATGTATATATGTATATAGATATATAAATACTACTGAATATATATCTATGTATCTATTTGTGTTATTCACATATTATATATATGAGATACTATATCTATATAGGTATATGTGTATGTGAGGCTATATAAATATATATACACATATATCTATATAGATATAGTATCTCATATATATATATATATATATATATATATATATATATATATATATATATATATATATATGGGATACTATATCTAGTAGTGCATGGGTATATGTACATATCTATATGTGTATAGTTATATTTGTATATTGGTATAGATGAGAGAGGGTATGCATATATATATGGTTGATATATATGGGTGTATATACATATGTGTGTTATTGTCTGTGTGTGTGCAAGAGGGGGGTTGACGCTCGGTTATAGCAGCTTATTGAACCAGCAGCAGCAGAAGAATAGCTTATTGAAGCAGCAGTTACCAGCAGCAGCAGCTCTCTGCAGTAGCAGCAGCAGCTTGCGACAACAACAACAGCTGCTTCTTGCAGCAGCAACAGCAGTTTACATCAGTGGGCAGTAGGGTTTTATGTTCAGCTAGGTAGCTACGAGTTAGCTAGGTTTAATGTTTGGCATTTAGTAGTTAGCTAGTAGCTAGATATATGTATATATGTATTGATAGAATAGTTGGTGTATATAGTATATGTATCCATGTATTGATATATATTAGATGATAAAATAGTTAGCTATAAGTTAGCATATGGGTTAATGTTTGGGTAACTAATAAATACTAGCTATTAAATTTACCTTGAGATACCAAGGTAAGTGTCAAGGTGTTTAAGGATACTCAAGATGATGGGGTTGGGTTCCAAGATGAGTGTTTAGTGCTGCAATACCGAGTTAGTTCATAGCCAAGGTATCCATATAGCATTTGGTAGTTAGGAGTATTATACATATTATTGATTGAATATGCATATATAATATTTTCTATCTCTTGTTTGCGTATCTTGCGATACTGTATCTTAGTATCCTAGTTAGCTTGTTTGGCTAGTTTCATAGTTTATGAACCCAATATCCTTGAGATAGACTCATGCAACATAGAAATATGTAATTTGACCAAGTTTGACCGGTTTGACATAGTGTTGACATAGTTTGACTGTTTTGACTTAGAAATGGTTCTTTGACCTAGAAGTTGACTAGTTTAACTTATTTTTATTCTGAAACCTTGTATTGATGTTGTATTCCCTATTTAGGTCTTCGAGGCACCGCATCAGACATCTGTAAGACTATTCACCGGACTTCAGGCAAGTACATTCTCTAATAGTTTCTCATTTATGATATCCTCTATGTTCATTGTATCTGTTACTACAACATCCTAAAATAGGGATAATTTTGTCTTTTTATTTATTATTAGTATTGTGTATATTTATTTTTAAATAATTGTATGATGTGTGTGTGTGTGTGTGTCTATATATATATATATATATATATATATATATATATATATATATATATATAGTGTACTTAATGCATGAGTTAGTAGACTAGACCTAGAGGCCCACTAGATGAAGCCCTGACCAAATTATAGGATAATGTATTTTTATTAGTATTTTTACGATTAATTATTGCGATTATAATTTATTATTGTGATTTTATTTAATTGTTGTTCCTTACCGTTGCTTCGATATTTGGAGCGCTACCCTAACCTTTGCCTTCCAATAAATTTTACACCCATGTCCTAGACGTGCCAGCCTACCATTCTGACCTTTGTGTAACTCATAATTATGCTCTTTTGTGCTTTATTTTAGTCGCACAATATTCGTCGCAGACGTTTATTCTTAATTCCAAATAAATCCAACTTTGTATCCTTGTGCGTTCCAATCAAAATTAGAGACACAATCTCGAACCTTTTTGTGCAACCCAAATTATAATAATATTCTATTCTGAGTCTTCTATGTCCATGACACTTGTGTGCCACCTAATTTTAATCCCATGTACTTCCAATTAATTTTAGAACACATTTATATTTAATTTTAATTAAATGGTATAAGGACCCAACTTGACCCAAAACTAGACCCAACACCAAACCAAACCCCATTCACACCCTCAAGACTCATACTAAATACCACACACTTTTTTTAGCCAATACATCACACCAAACATGGTATTTTCCCTCATTCAATCCAAAATCTACTTTCCGTACAATTTTCCAATTGTTGGGGACCTTATTGCAATGATGTGTCACCATCCTATTGGTCAAGCACATGAAGAAATCAACCACCTCCCCCTTTGACCAGTCCTCCCTCTCTCTCTCTCTCTCTCTCTCTCTCTCTTTTCCTTTATGTTGTACTCTCTCCCTTATGTTTAATCTAGACCATCCATTTAAAATGGAGCCATCCTCACACACACCATTATATATATATATATATAATTCCTTATACTAACCCCTCTCCCAATGCAAACCCCATACCAAGGTGTACAGTCGGCCCTAATCCCTAGAATGTCACCATCAACCTCTCCTCTCCATGTAAAACTCCTCCATTATTTCTACATCACCTCCACCTACATCCAATAACCAAAACCCTAACTATAAACCCCCCACCTCCTGTTCACCATCCCCTCACCCTCAGACCCGACCCCACCGGAGTTGACACAGCACCCCCGGCCCGACCTCATCTCCTCCGGTGATCACCCGCAACCGTCTCCTCTCTCGACTTCACACGCAGTCACCTAAACCACCGGCCACATCCCGACCGTCAATACCACCACTCCCCGTCGGTGTCGACAACACCTCCCCGTTCTCCTTCCATCTTCTCCTGTCGACGAGCTCACCCACAGCTCCGCCACGATCCCTCGACGTCTCCTCTCCTTCGATCACAACCCCTTTACCGCAGACGTCTCCTCCTCCTCATATTCCCCGGACGACCACCGAGCCCCGCCTCTCCTCTCCTCCGACAGCCTGCACAGAAGCCTCAAAAACCCGTCGGACCTCTCCCTCTCTTCTCCTCCCTTCATGACCTTGACATTCCGACCTCCTCGCCTGAACAGCCCACCGACCTCCTCCTGTTAATCCCTGTTCTTCATCATCACCATCATCATCACCAATCTTCACCACCATCATCACCATAATCATCACCAATCATCATCATCATTATCACCAATCATCATCACCATCATCATCACCAATCATCACCATTATCATCACCTTCATCATCGTCGTCATCGTCGCCATCATCATCGTCGTCATCGTCGACCCCATGCGTACCCGCCAAGGTTCATACATGTCCCCTCTTCCTTCGTGATTTTATGTGTGCATATGTGTGAATAGTGTAGAGTTTAGTATTTCTTCATGACAGGTTTAGTTGGATGTGATTCCAGACCCGTGTCGGTGAACCCAAACTCGTATGCGTATATGTACGCGTATGTGTATAGTATTCAATTTGGTATATATATATATATATATATATATATATATATATATATATATAGTATGTGTATATATATTATGAGATAATTAAATGATAAGGGTAGTTAGGACTATTGTATATGTAATGTAAGACCCTAGTGTTAATTACGGATATCCCGTATTTACTTTGACCATATAACCCTGAATATTGTGAGTTGACCGCCTTATGTACACTGACGTACTGGCGAGACCTATGTTAGTGTTTAACTGTCTGATTTTGTGCAACAATTACAGATGTGACACCCGTACAGTTAGACGCACACTTGGCCCTATTAGTTGACCAGTGTCACCCTAGTGTAGCCCTGAGTTCAGTGTAATTATGGTTGTGTATGTGCTAGTGTATTGGCTGATGTTGTATTATATTATATTATATGTATATAGGACCATTGGATCATCCTGTGAGACTTCAGGAGCAAGACATTGGTATTGCCCGCTCATGACCCCAGGCGAGTACATTCTCTGATAATTTCCATTATTTGATCATTTTTATAATTCAAGTATTTAGAAATGTTACATCTGATTCTTGATACTGTGTTAAACGGACTAGTATTTAGATTGGATCTGCAGTTATGAGATGTTACATTGGTTATCGTATTGACATTGTACACGATATTGATGTTAGACATTGATATTAGGCATTGTACATGATATATTGGACATTGATCGTGTATCATGACGTGTCATGGTTGGATCCACTATACTAGTTGTGGGCGGAGGAAAATTGCATGTGAGGGATGTGATCAAATCCCTATCGTACAAGTGTAAAATATTGTTAGTGTTAATCATACACCTCACGTATGATTAGCTAGGCCATGTAGCTATCGTACAAGTTCCCAAACCGATCACATTTAGAAACTACTATTTTAAACACTTAGTTAAAGTTCTTTATCTCAGTTCATATACTACATCACCCGTATATGATATTGTAGCTCTTTCTCTTTATTTCATATATGCACTGACTGTACCATATTGCCTGTTCTCTTTATTTTGCCACTGTATTTATTTATTGTATTCTTTCTCAGTATATAGCATCATCTATTTATTATTTTATAGTCCTTATCAATTAACTGGAACTGTTATTTGGGTTGTACTTTGCTCCATCCTGACTGAAAATATTTTCCAGACTGCGAATTAGAGGGCCGATGTCCAACATATTATGGACCACAGGGAGAGTAGCTGCAACCTTAGACCTTGTAGCCAGGTGTGATTACGGGAGGTCTAGCCGGGATCACTAGTTATTCAGTTAGTTTCTTTTATCAGATTATTGGTACCGAATTTTTTTCGGCTTACTTTGAGACTTGGATGTTATCGTTTGAGTTAGACTATTTTGTTTAGACTTGTGTTGCTTTTCGATTATTTATTTTCTTTGATATCTCATCGTGCTTTAGTTCTGTGATTGAGTATTTCATATTATATTTTGATATATATGTCTCCTTATGGAGTTTGGATATTCGTGTGAGATTGATTAGATAGTATTGTGACCTAGACATCGTTCTACCGCCGATGCTGCGGCATAGACTGGACGTACCCACGCACTCGTGCCCCTTTATCGGGTGCGGGTTATGATAGTATCTAGCGTAGATATCCATGATTTTTTGACACGATGGTTATACGGATTGGTATATCTGGATCTCGCCATGATATGTTATTCCTTGGTATATATGTTGTATCTTGTGCAAGCCTTGTTTCATTGTTCTTCTTGTACATGTACAAACACTGATTCTCGGGAAGACTAGCTATCTTCTTAGATAATCTCGTGCCATAGCGTACCATGGTTGGATCCATTATTCCAGTCAGGGTTGGGGAGTATATAGTATAGATATGTGATCATACCCTTCTTGTATCAAGTCTTGTTCTTGAATAGTGTTAATTATACACCGCACGTATGATTAGCTAGGCCATAAATCTTGTATCAAGTTCCTAAGCCGATCACATGTTAAAGCTAGTATTCACACACTTAGCCATTAGTATTCTTATTCATTGTCATATTATTTATTCTTGTATTTACTTACAGTGTTTCCTTATTGTATATATCTCTTGTATCTATTATTGCATCTTGTATATTCACATCTATTTATTGTTCCATATTTTATATCATTGATTAGAACTGCTGTTAGAGATGTACTCTGCTCCTTTCATGCCTGGATATATTTTTCCCAGATGACACTGAGGAGTGGTACCCTATACATTACGGGCCTCAGGATGTTGTGGGCTTAAAGTCAGAGACCCTGGCTTTGGAGGGACTCATCCAGACTGAGACAGATGACCCGAAACTTGTAGCGTCTTAGTCATTCTTTGTACTGGATTTGTCTCCAGCTTATTTTTTAATTTTTTTCCAGACTCATTGATGTTATTATTTGACTCATGAGTGTATTATGACTATTCTATTATTTTATCATATTCGTGCTCATTTCTATCTTAGATATGTGATTGAGTATATTGATATTATTGGTGTCTTATTATATTGTTAGATAGATTATCCAAACAGAGTTCTACCGCCGATTCTGTGGTGTAGGCCGGGCATTATTCCCGATTTTACCCTTACACCGGGTCTGGGTTATGACACGGGGTCTTCCAAGATCCACTTCTGTGATCTTTTTCGGATCCACTAAAATACCATCTTCTGTCACAACATGTCCCAAGAACTCCACCTGGTCTAGGAAGAACTCACACTTGGACAGCTTCCCATACAGCTTCTCCTTCCTTAACACATCCAATACAATCCGCAAATGCTTCTTGTGCTCCTCCGGTGTCTTCAAGTATATAAGTATGTCATCGATGAACACCACCACGAACTTGTCAAGGTACTGATGGAACACATTGTTCATCAAGTTCATAAATACCGTTGGGGCATTAGTCAACCCAAATAGCATCACAATAAACTTATACTGACCAAATCGAGTTCTAAAAGCAGTCTTGGGTATGTCCTCCGGCTTTACTTTTACCTGGTGGTAGCCTGATCTCAAGTCTATCTTAGAAAACACCTTGGCACCACTCAACTGATCGAATAAGTCATTAATCCGTGGCAAAGGGTATTTATTCTTGAAAGTGAGATTATTCAATATCCTGTAATTAATGCACATGCGCACTAATCCATCCTTCTTCGGTACAACAATATCGAGGCTCCCTACGGTGAAGAACTCGATCTGATAAACCCCTTATCCTGTAATTCGTCCACCTGCTTCTTCAGCTCGACCAGCTCACTGTTGTTTACTCTATAGACATGTTGTGAAATTAGTTTTGCACCTAGCACCAAGTCTGTAGATAATTCAACCTCTCGATCCGACGGTAATCCTGGCAATTCCTCAGGAAACACATCCAAGAATTCTGCTATCAACGGATGCGGCAACTCCTTGTCTTCCACCATAGCTCCACAAATAATGTCTTCTCCCTGCTCTGTAGCTCCTCTAGCAAACTCGAACTCTGGCTCTCCTGGTGGACCAAACAAAACTCTACCTCCTCTATAATTTATACTAGCATGGTGCCTACTTAACCAATCCTTCCCGAGTACAATGTCGTAGCTCATAAGTGGTATTATAAGTAGACATGCACTCAGCTCCCAGCCTCCCATAGTAACTCTCCGATCCTTGCAAATATCATTAACCAGGATAATGCCTCCCCCGGTCATGATCTTACAAGTCCTAAGCAAATACTCAGCTACGAAACCATGCTTCAGAGAAAAAGAAACAAATACAAAACTATGGGAAGCACCACTATCAAACAAAGCTAAAGTTGGAATAGAATCAAGAAGAACAGAACCTGCGATGACATCTTCGGTAGGCTCGTCCTCCTCGACGGTCATAGCAAACGCTCGTCCCTGACGTGCACCTCCCTGATACTGACATAACGCTTCTGCTAGGTCAAAAGCGGCGGTCCCCTCGGTTGTACTGCAGGTGGTCTCACATGTGCCCTCGGAGCTGGAGCTGCTCCCTGAACTACACTATGAGGATTGGAAGGGAACTCTCTCAGCTGATGCCCTTCGGTACCACAATAAAAACAAACTTCCAGCCTCCTTCTGTAAACTTTCCAGATATGGCCGGACTTCTTGCAGTAGTGGTGTAAACCCCCTCACCCGAAATTAGGGTTACTTGGCTTATATAGTAGAATTAGGGCTAGTTGAACCCAATTAGAATTTAGAACACGGCATTTGATTTAAATGTATATTATTTTATCGCGTAGCGCACCTTACCGTTGCTTCATTAATTGGAGCTCTACACTAACCATTGCCTTCCAACAAATTTCACAACCCTGTCCTAGACTTGACCACCATCTATTTTGACCTCTGTATAAATTATAATCATGCTTTTTGGTGCGATATTTTAGTCGCACAATAAACGTCGCGGACGTTATTTCGTAATTCTAAATAAAATCACATCTTCGTACCCATGTGCGTCCCAATCGAAATTGGAGACAAAATCTTGACCGTTTTGTACCACCCGAATTTTTATTAATATTCTATACTGTATCTTCTATGCCCCGGACACTTGTGTCCGACCTAATTCTATTCCCAGGTACTTCTAATTAATTCCAGAACATCGTGCGCATTCAATTAATTTAATTAAATCTAATTTTTGCCTTGTGCAATTTTCCTAATTGTTGGGGGGCTATTATGCAAAAATGTACTGAGGTGTCCCCACCGTTGGACAATACGTGAAGAAATCCAATTTTCCCTTCACGTGAATTTTTTTGTAATTTTCAGGATGTGCAAACGTGCACATCGTCCTAATTTAAATTTCAGCCTTGTATTTAATTAATACAAAATTGTAGCCTTCCCAAACATCCCCCTGTGAGCCCAAGGCCCAACCCAAGAGGACGTGGACCAAAGTCAAGTTTTCTAGGTCAACAAAACCCTAAATCCCACATATAAATGCAACCTTCTTTCCTTTTCGTTATTTTTCTAGAATAAACCTAAACCATCCTAGCCGACACAACTGTTCACCCTTCCTTCCTTCAGCCGACCAACCTACGCCGGAGTTCTCGCCGGAGTCGTCAGCGCCGGACCTCCTTTCCTCCGTCGTGCCCGCTGTACTGCACCTCGCCACATCCGAGCCCTCCCCCTCGTCGACTTCCTCTTCCCGGACCAACACCCGGCGGCCGTCCCTGAACGCCGTGAGCCACCGACCGCCTGAGGACGCCCTGCAGTCATCTCCATCCTGCCCGAGTCGACCTCCACCTCAGATCAGCCTCCACCACGGCCCGCCGTCACCACTCCACCACCCACGACGGACTCGACCTCCTCTCCACCCTGCCCTCCTTTCTCCCCCGCCTCTACACTGCTCCTCGATGACCGGAACAGCACCCAGGCCACCCTACAGCAACATCACCGCCATATCCGACCTTTCCTTCTCTCCATCGACCAGTGCAGCGGCTTGAACGTCGACAGTAGTAGTCTCGACGCCTGAACTGCCGAGCCGGACCTCCATCTCCCATTCCTGTCATCTCCTTTCTCCTCCTCCCTGTCGTCCCTACTCCCTGACCCTTCCTTTCTCCATTGCCGGACCCCCCTACTGGCCGAAATTCGGTGATCATCACCATCTCCACCATCCTCCCGTCTCTTCAATATCTCATCCTCTGTCACTACCATATTCTGAAAATGGGGGTATTTTTGACTTTTTATAATTATTAGTATTGTGGTATTCATATTAAATGATTTCTTGATAAGTGTATTTAAATTAATTAATTTCGTGAGATAGGTAATTAAATATATTATATTATATACTGTGTTCTTAATGTCTGAGCTGGTAGACTTGACCTAGAGGCCACTAGACGAACACCTGATCGAATAATGGGGATTATGTAGTTAATTGTTTTATTTTATAATTTATTTATTGGAGGTTGTATTTAATTACCGTAATTTATTTAATTATTGCGCGCTGCCGTTGCTTCGAAATTGGAGCGCTACCCTGACTTTTGCCTTCCAACAAATTTCACAACATTACCCTAGACATGCCCGCCTTCCATTCTGATATTTTTACAACCCAAAATTATGCTCTCTGTACCTTATTTTTAGCCGCACAAAAATTGTCGCGGACGTTTATTTAAATCCTAAATAAATTCCAACTTTGTGTCGTTGTGCGTTCCAATCGAAATTGGAGACAATCTTGACCTATTTTTCGTACGACCCAAATTAGGATAATATTCTATTCTGAGTCTTCTTCAATATTGGTATTGATGACCTGATCTAATTTTGGCCCATGTACTCCTAATTAATTTTTGAACACAACTTGCATTTTATTCCTAATTAATTTGAGGATACCATTTTAACCAATTCCGAAAATCCCGTTTAATTCCAGTACCCCGCTACTTAAGCCCGTACCAATCATACAGCGCCCCCGACCCTATAAAACACCAGACACCGAATCGCTCACTAGATTTTCATCATTTCATGTGTCCGTGCAATTTCCCAAATCTAAGGGGGCTAATTTGCAAATTTACATTTTGGTGTCAACACCTCATTTGTTTAACAACAATGAAGGAGCTCTATTATTTAACTAAGCCACCACCCTCATTCCTACATGAATTATTTTTCCCTCATGTCAAATTTGGACCCCTCATTTAAAGGGGGTCAATCACCACCCTTGATTTCACACACACACACACCCCCTATTTAATGTCATATCACCCAAGCCCTAATCCCCAAAAAGAAACCTACACTAGCCCCCAAGCCCCCAACCGTATGATCCCTCTTCTTCCTCTTTTCTTTATTTTTTCTTTTTCTTCTTCTCTTCTTCTTCTTCTTCTTCTTCCTTCTTCTTCCTCTTCTCTTTATTTTTATTTTTGAAATATAAAGGGGAGGGGGAACACTGTTCATTCTTGTTGTTCATCCCCATACTCCGGCATGCATCCCGACCTCCGGCCACCTCCGTTCATCATATTCCCGATCTCCATCTCCCCGGCGCTGTGCACGGGTCACCGGACTTCCCTCGGCCACCGTCGTCGACATCAACCACCACACATCTCTCCACAATCATCATCATCTCCCCTCGCTGCGGTTCCTTCCGGCGAAGCTCCCTCACCCCTCTGTAATCTCCGGCCCTGGCCAAGCTCTGGGCAGCCGCCGAGCTCCATGCTGCTGGACTCCGACTGAACCCGAGCTCCTTCCAACCTGTTGGACCGCCGACCTGTGCATCAACTCCGGTCGGCTGACTCGACGCCGCCGTCAAGCTCCCTTCACCCACCATTCTTCCCGAGCTCCGATCCTGACCCCGGCGTCTGCCTCGGCCTCCGCTGCAGAGCGCTCGATGCGAGGTCGGCAGGCGAGGAGGTGTTCTCCGTAACCTCCTCGAGCAAGTCCGACATCGACTACCTCGGCGAGAGCACCAAGGGGGATCTCGTCATCAAGGAGAAGCATCTCGGCCCTCTTGGCAAGGATGGCCAGGCTACATTAGATGGCCCAATCGAAGAGATAGCTAGGGATTGAAGCTAGAGAAGCTGAGACTCGTCTGGATCACCAAGATGCCCTGAAGCAACTCTGGAGGTTGGCCTATCCACAGCGAGAAGTCCCCCTCTTAAATCAAAAGTATGGAAGGAAATGGGTTTCAATGCATGCTTCGTGTATGGAATTCAAGGTAGTGCTGAAGTCTACAAGAGCACAGTTAGAGCATGAGCTTGGATTAAAAGATATTTTCAGAATAGAGGACTTACCAGCATATAGCATGTTGAGTAGGACGGTTGGATTCTTCGATTATTCTTGCTACTTCACATGAAGACTTCTACTCCTATGCTTGGGATATCGTTATCCTTTCGGAGGGGTGCTATTCGTAGTGCTCACATTCTTCCAGCAGAAGTTTGGCGGTAGCTGCTTCCCACACAAGAGATTCAGAAGTGCTGGTGGTGGTTACGAGTTGGTTTCAGTAGCTACTACTTAGATCCCCCACTGGAGACAATTTATGCACTTCCGCAGGAAAAATGGTACGATTCTATGTATGTATTATTATTATTGTATTATATATATATATATATATATGAGTATATATTAATATTTTCATATAATATATATTTAATAAAGTATATACTAGTATAAATTAAATTCATGTATTAGTAATTACGTATTTCCTCATATATGTTAGTATTGTATTACATTGACAATATATAAGTATATATATATTTTTTAAAATATATTTTTGCATATGTATTAGTATACATATATATTGTTCAACTAGTATAAATTATATATATATATAAATTGGTACGTATATATATATTATAAATGTATATAAATTGGTGCATATATATATTGTAAGTACTAATGCAGTTAAAAATAGATGTAATGTGTCTTATATATCTATCTTCTAGATGACCCTAGTTGACCGTATCGTACCTGGCATAGCCCGATTTAGGTTTTGTGTTGTGTTAGTGTAGCATCTGATACAAGTATTATTTTGATATGTCATTAGGACTGTGGGTTCCTCCAGGCGACCCTCTGGAACAGGACCTCGGTATTCACCAGCTAAGGACCAAAGGCGAGTACATTCTCTGATTAGTTTCTAATTTATGATATCTCCTATGTTCACTGTATCTAGTGTAGATATCCATGCTCTTGACACGTTGGTTACACGGATTGGTATACACGGATCTCGTCATGAGATGTTATTCCTTTTTCATGGTGTAGCTTGTACAAGACTTGTTTCCTTGTTATCTTGTGCATGTACAGACACTAATTCCCGGGGAGACTTGCTACCTCCCTAGGGAATCCCGTGCCATAGCGTACCATGATTGGATCTACTATACCAGTCGGGGGAGGGAAGTATTTTAGTATAGATATGTGATCATACCCAACTCTACATGCATCATAGCTCACCCCACATCTCACGTCGGGTGCGGCCTGACCATTTACATGCTTTATGGCTGTTACGTGTGATTAGCCTGATCTCTACATGCATCATAGCTAACCAACGGTTAGCCTGACTTTACATGAATCATAGGTAATCACATGTAACCAGCCTGATCAAGTTCCCAAGCCGATCACATGTTAAAGCTAGTATTCATACACTTAGTCATAGGTTCTTGCTCATGGACATATTGTTTCTTCTCCTGCATTTACTTACAGTATTTCCAGTATTTCTTTTATTTCTCGTACCTATACATGTTTCTCGTATATTTCCATCTAGAACTGCTACATAGTTTATATCATGAATATAGAACTGCTATATTAGAGATGTACTTTGCTCCTTCCTGACTGGAAAATATTTTTCCAGACTGTGACCTTAGTGGACTTGTTTCTGATACTTGAGGATTTGGATGTTACTGATTGCAGGTATGGCTATTTGTTTTTGATGTCTTATTTTTCCTTGCTTGCCTTGATATCTCATCGTGCTTTAGTTCATGTGATTGAGTATTTCTAGCATTATTTTATGATATCCACGTCTCCTTATGGAGTTGGGTATTCACGTGAGTTTGATTAGATAGTTACATGACCTAGACAGCGTTCTACCGCCGATGCTGCGGCGTAGGCTGGATGTATCCACGCACTCGTGCCCCTAAACCAGGTGCGGGTCGTGACACATTTTTAGTGGTGGCCCATGCAGGTCAGACTTCACAAGTTGTGTGATGTTGTGGTAGTGCGACAACTTAGTTGTACTACTGCGTGCCTGCTATAGGATATAGGACATAGGATTCTAGGATGAGAGAGGATACTCAATCACAATTCTTGAGAGATTCCTGGGACGACCCCTTGAGAATCTCATTATAATTTCTAATTTAAATATTTTCTTGTTTTTGTCCGCTCTCGCTTGTTGTTATTAAACTTGATTCTTGTTGGTCAGTTATTAAATTAAAATCTTAGTATCATTGTTGAGTTTATTCTTGTTGACCAGTTGTTAAATTTAATTCTTGGTATCATTGTTGAGTTGATTTCATATCGAGATGAATTTTTATGGACTAAACTTTACGGTATCATCTGATGACATATATTGATGAGGACAGTGAGAAAGGTAAAACGTCTACTTTGGTTATGGAACCTAGAGTTTGTCGCAACCATATTAGCTATCGTGATGAGAACATAGGAACCAGACTTGGATGTACATACTGTAGTTATGAAACTTAGAGTCTCTCGCAGCCATACCGGTTGGCGTGGCGAGAATTCTAGATGACATGATTATAGAGTTGCATACCTTAGTTATGGAACCTGTCGTTTATCGCATCTATGCTTACTGGCGTGGCGAGGATTCTGAGTGTCATGATTTCAGACAGACGTATATGATTATCAGGTTGTATCTTAAATTGGTTCTTAAAGTATCATCTTAAGACTTATCTATTTCTGTTATACAGGATTTTTTATCGTTTCTTTTGTTTGCTAGCAGTAGAATACCTTCAGTCCTTAATCTAGTTCCTTTTTGAGCTTCTATTCTTTGAGGATTTCTTGTTAAGTATGATAATTAGTGAGTTGTAATTATGTCTGTGTCTTGTATTAGTATTGACTTAGTGTTGCTAGTGAGTTGTAAGTGTTTTCTAGTTGGACATGTGAGTAGTAGGCCTTAACATAGAGTTAACCCATAGCATAATACCTTGTGACAATGGTTCTAGGATAAGTGTCATTATAGTACTATAAGTAGAGGGATAGTATAGAGTATCAGTGATAGTTCTCAGAGTTATTATCAGAGCCAATTACCCGTCCTGGATAATCATGATTATGTAATTGAGTGATCTATGTAAACAATTAGGTATCAAGGAATTGTGTTAGGGATTAATGGAGCATAACGTCCAATCTGACGATTGATATCGGGCGTGTTAAAGGTAAAGAAATTTATATGCATGAGGAGTTATAATGAGGTGTCATGAGTAGAGAAATATCGGAATTGGTAATAAAAATGGTGAGGCGTATCACAGATTAGTTTAACAGGCTGTAAAAGGTTAAAGGGAAATACCTATGCAACCATCGAGATGAGGAACCATATACATGCCCATGAGAGTAAAGGAACATGAGTGTTATAGAAGATACATGTGATCATGAGTTCTAATGAGCTTGATGATATAATCCATCAATAAAGCTAGTGATATAATACCAAGAGTGCTAATGGTTCTATATCGAGGATTAGTCGAGAATGACGCTAATAACAGTAAGCACTCTGCGTGATGATAATTGGATGATATACCAGTTAATATAGATTGAAAATCATAGAAGAAAATACATGTGATGATAACTTTGATCATTGGAGGTAATAGTGCAAGCGATTCGGGCAGTATAATTTTAGTACACAGTTGTAGACAATAGATGTATTGAGTGCACCTCGAGTATTAGAGACTGCGAGCACTTATATGTATATTTGTGGATTTATAAAATTAAAGAGTGGAAATGAATTTTAACTTTGAGAATTATTGAGGAGTTGAGATTTATGTCAAAAAAAATTTTGAGGGTTCAAATTTTGATTCCATAAACATGGTCAAGGCTACCAAGATTTTAGAAGTGATTAAAAATTTTATTTCGATGTTGAGTATCTGACTTTGAGGAGGTATATGCAATTTATTTTTAAGTTGATCGAGAAGTTAAACCTTGATAATTATTTTGAGGATTAATTTTTATGGTAGATGAGAAATATGAATATTAATATATGAGTAGATGATATACATGTGTAAGGATCTGATAACTTGGGCATGATTGAGATGGCACCGCAGACTGACATGGGTGTCCATCTAAAGTTGTATTGGAAAGAGCAGTGCTTAGTATGGTGTTATACTTGGTGTGCACTGGAGTGATGAGAACAAATAGTATGGACAATTGTAGTAGGAACGAGAACTGACAGAGAATGTGGTACTAAAGAGGTAGAGGTATCAAACTTAGATGCATTATTGAACCATGGTTATATTAGAGAATCTTGGTATCAGATTTTGGCATTAATAGACAGGTGTATGCAATACGGATATATTCATGGATCTTGTGGATTAATGATTAGTTGATATGGGTACCAGTGTACAGGAATAGGAATGAGTTAGTGAATGTGCTAGAGTAAAGTGTTTGTTATAGTTAGCAGATACCGCAAGAAATATGTTAGCAGGTTCTTTCTTTTCTTTCCTAATGTTCTTTTTCGTCTTTTGATTGATTGATTCCCTAGTACCGTGGTTTGTATTCGTGATTTTCTTGTAAGAATATAGTTAGTAGTACCCCCTGATACGGAGACTGCAGTACCAAGACAAAAGACACATGACCGTACATTTTTTATTACAGGTTGTATGACTGTAGGTAAAATTTTCTTAGACCATGATCGTAGGGGTTTTGACCATAGCCAAGATCTATGACAAGGTTATGAATTGACGAAAAGGGGTAAGATAATTAAACTTGTGGATAAGCATTAATTTAAATAATGAATTAAGGGTTAATATAACAGAATTGATGGATCGTTGATTTTACGAAGATCGAGGTATGATTGAAATCCGAGGATAAACACTAACTTAAATGGAGAGTTGAGAAATTTACATGGCAAAATTGAGGATTTATTAAATTTAGTAAGGTTATGATATGATAGAATTGGTGGAAAAAAAATTGAGAAAATTTGGGAGATTGTCATTATATTTATTTGACCGCAAGTTATAAATTTTTGGACGTTGCATTAGAAGGATCCATAAGTATCACATTATTAAGTATTTTGAGGAAAAAGAAAACTGAAGAATCAGATCATTGATGGATTATTGTTACTCTTTGGGACGAGAATCGATACATTGATTGAAATTAAATTTGAGGAACATATATCAAATTTTGAGTATTTAGTTAACTTAAAATTTTGGAGGGAAAAAAAATGGACTCTGATTTTTATTTTCGAGGATATTGCAAGAATACGGTAATTTCAGAATTTTTGAGACTGTGAAATGGCAAGGTGGATTACTACCTGATTTTGTGGCTGACGAATTTAACTATTGATGGAAAATAAAATAATGAATAAACACTACTATGAGGACTTTAAATTTCGAGGATGAAATTCTTTTAAGGAGGGTAGACTTGTCACTACCACATTCTGAAAATGGGGGTATTTTTGACTTTTTATAATTATTAGTATTATGGTATTCATATTAAATAATTTCTTGATAAGTGTATTTAAATTAATTAATTTCGTGAGATAGGTAATTAAATATATTATATTATATACTGTGTTCTTAATGTCTGAGCTGGTAGACTTGACCTAGAGGCCACTAGACGAACACCTGATCGAATAATGGGGATTATGTAGTTAATTGTTTTATTTTAGAATTTATTTATTGAAGGTTGTATTTAATTACCGTAATTTATTTAATTATTGCGTGCTGCCGTTGCTTCAAAATTGGAGCGCTATCCTGACTTTTGCCTTCCAACAAATTTTACAACATTGCCCTAGACATGCCCGCCTTCCATTCTGATATTTTTGCAACCCAAAATTATGCTCTCTGTACCTTATTTTTAGCCGCACAAAAATCGTCGCGGACGTTTATTTAAATCCTAAATAAATTCCAACTTTGTGTCGTTGTGCGTTCCAATCGAAATTGGAGACAATCTTGACCTATTTTTCGTGCGACCCAAATTAGGGTAATATTCTATTCTGAGTCTTCTTCATTATTGGTATTGATGACCTGACCTGATTTTGGCCCATGTACTCCTAATTAATTTTTGAACACAACTTACATTTTATTCCTAATTAATTTGAGGATACCATTTTAACCAATTCCGAAAATCCCGTTTAATTCCAGTACACCGCTACTTAAGCCCGTACTAATCATACAGCGCCCCCGACCCTATAAAACACCAGACACCGAATCGCCCGCCAGATTTTTATCATTTTATGTGTTCGTGCAATTTCCCAAATCTAAGGGGGCTAATTTGCAAATTTACATTTTGGTGTCAACACCTCATTTGTTTAACAACAATGAAGGAGCTCAATTATTTAACTAAGCCACCACCCTCATTCCTACATGAATTATTTTTCCCTCATGTCAAATCTGGACCCCTCATTTAAAGGGGGTCAATCACCACCCTTGATTTCACACACACACACCCCCTATTTAATGTCATATCACCCAAGCCCTAATCCCCAAAAAGAAACCTACACTAGCCCCCAAGCCCCCAACCGTATGATCCCTCTTCTTCCTCTTTTCTTTATTTTTCCTTTTTCTTCTTCTCTTCTTCTTCTTCGTCTTCCTTCTTCTTCCTCTTCTCTTTATTTTGATTTTTGAAATATAAAGGGGAGGGGGAACACTGTTCATTCTTGCTATTCATCCCCATACTCCGGCATGCATCCCGACCTCCGGCCACCTCCGTTCATCATATTCCCGATCTCCATCTCCCCGGCGCTGTGCACTGGTCACCGGACTTCCCTCGGCCACCGTCGTCGACATCAACCACCACACATCTCTCCACCATCATTATCATCTCCCCTCGCTGCGGTTCCTTCCGGCGAAGCTCCCTCACCCCTCTGCAATCTCCGGCCCTGGCCAAGCTCCGGGCAGCCGCCGAGCTCCATGCTGCTGGACTCCGACTGAACCCGAGCTCCTTCCAACCTGTTGGACCGCCGACCTGTGCATCAACTCCGGTCGGCTGACTTGACGCCGCCGTCAAGCTCCCTTCACCCACCATTCTTCCCGAGCTTCGATCCTGACCCCGGCGTCTGCTTCGGCCTCCGCTGCAGAGCGCTCGATGCGAGGTCGGCAGGCGAGGAGGTGTTCTCTGTAACCTCCTCGAGCAATTCCGACATCGACTACCTCGGCGAGAGCACCAAGGGGGATCTCGTCATTAAGGAGGAGCATCTCGGCCCTCTTGGCAAGGATGGCCAGGCTACATTAGATGGCCCAATCGAAGAGATAGCTAGGGATTGAAGCTAGAGAAGCAGAGACTGGAGATCCCATTTGATAGTTTTCGTCTGGATCACCAAGATGCCCTGAAGCAACTCTGGAGGTTGGCCTATCCACAGCGAGAAGTCCCCCTCTTAAATCAGAAGTATGGAAGGAAATGGGTTTCAATGCATGCTTCGTGTATGGAATTCAAGGTAGTGCTGAAGTCTACAAGAGCACAGTTAGAGCATGAGCTTGGATTAAAAGATATTTTTAGAATAGAGGACTTACCAGCATATAGCATGTTGAGTAGGACTGTTGGATTCTTCGATTATTCTTGCTACTTCACATGAAGACTTCTACTCCTATGCTTGGGACATCGTCATCCTTTCGGAGGGGTGCTATTCGCAGTGCTCACATTCTTCCAGCAGAAGTTTGGTGGTAGCTGCTTCCCACACAAGAGATTCAGAAGTGCTGGTGGTGGTTACGAGTTGGTTTCAGTAGCTACTACTTAGATCCCCCACTGGAGACAATTTATGCACTTCCGCAGGAAAAATGGTATGATTCTATGTATGTGTTATTATTATTGTATTATATATATATATATATGAGTATATATTAATATTTTCATATAATATGTATTTAATAAAGTATATACTAGTATAAATTAAATTCATGTATTAGTAATTACGTATTTTCTCATATATGTTAGTATTGTATTACATTGACAATATATAAGTATATATATATATTTTAAAATATATTTTTGCATATGTATTAGTATACATATATATTGTTCAACTAGTATAAATTATATATATATATATATAAATTGGTACGTATATATATATTGTAAATGTATATAAATTGGTGCATATATATATTGTAAGTACTAATGCAGTTAAAAATAGATGTAATGTGTCTTATATATCTTCTAGATGACCCTAGTTGACCGTATCGTACCTGGCATAGCCCGATTTAGGTTTTGTGTTGTGTTAGTGTAGCATCTGATACAAGTATTATTTTGATATGTTATTAGGACTGTGGGTTCCTCTAGGCGACCCTCTGGAACAGGACCTCGGTATTCACCAGCTAAGGATCAAAGGCGAGTACATTCTCTGATTAGTTTCTAATTTATGATATCTTCTATGTTCACTGTATCTAGTGTAGATATCCATGCTCTTGACACGTTGGTTACACGGATTGGTATACACGGATCTCGTCATGAGATGTTATTCCTTTTTCATGGTGTAGCTTGTACAAGACTTGTTTCCTTGTTATCTTGTGTATGTACAAACACTGATTCCCGGGGAGACTAGCTACCTCCCTAGGGAATCCCGTGCCATAGCGTACCATGATTGGATCTACTATACCAGTTGGGGGAGGGGAGTATTTTAGTATAGATATGTGATCATACCCAACTCTACATGCATTATAGCTCACCCCACATCTCACGTCGGGTGCGGCCTGACCATTTACATGCTTCATAGCTGTTACGTGTGATTAGCCTGACCTCTACATGCATCATAGCTAACCAACGGTTAGCCTGACTTTACATGAATCATAGCTAATCATATGTAACCAGCCTGATCAAGTTCCCAAGCCGATCACATGTTAAAGCTAGTACTCATACACTTAGTCATAGGTCCTTGCTCATGGACATATTGTTTCTTCTCCTGCATTTACTTATAGTATTTCCAGTATTTCTTTTATTTCTCGTACCTATACATGTTTCTCGTATATTTCCATCTAGAACTGCTACATAGTTTATATCATGAATATAGAACTGCTATATTAGAGATGTACTTTGCTCCTTCCTGACTGGAAAATATTTTTCCAGACTGTGACCTTAGTGGACTTGTTTCTGACACTTGAGGATTTGGATGTTACTGATTGCAGGTATGGCTATTTGTTTTTGATGTCTTATTTTTCCTTGCTTGCCTTGATATCTCATCGTGCTTTAGTTCATGTGATTGAGTATTTCTAGCATTATTTTATGATATCCACGTCTCCTTATGGAGTTGGGTATTTACATGAGTTTGATTAGATAGTTACATGACCTAGACAGCGTTCTACCGCCGATGCTGTGGCGTAGGTTGGACGTATCCACGCACTCGTGCCCCTAAACCGGGTGCGGGTCGTGACATCCTCGTTGTCGTCGTCATAGTCATCGCCACCTCTATTACCTTTACCACCAATATCGCCATCGTCACCAACATCGTCACTATCCCCATCATAATGATCATCAACATTATCCTCATCCCTATCATCCTCATCACTATCATCATCACCATTGCCCTAATCACCCTCGTCCTTATGCTCATCATGGACCCCTCACCCTTGCCAAACAACCGTAGCAGACGCCCCGATTCCCGTACCTGTGCACGTTGATCCCGAGGACCATTGGATCGTTCTGCACGACTTCTGGAGCAGGTTATTGGTGCTACGCAGCCTTCTCACCAGGCAAGTATACCTTGCCTTGTTATACTGTTTAAATTCTGCATTATTTTAGATGCATGTTATTATTATAATTGTGCACGTCCGAGAGAGACTCTGGTGCAGTCAACGAATGCGTTGACGTTAGGATAGTGTCTGACCTAGTGTCTAGTAGACCCACCTAAAGTCGTGGAGTTACTGGTATGACTCCCAGGCCTTGACACATCTCTTACACGTGTTGTGAGTCTCATGTAGGGCACGGTCCTGCGTATGTGGTTGGCCACCTGTACGTGTAGGCGTACGACGGATAGGGTATAACTGCTAATAGCGATGCATGTTAGAAGACTTAGCAGTTATTAATAGGCGGAGCATAGACTAGCGTGGTATGATGGTCCCATCCTTGTCCTGGTTTAGTTGAAGGATTGGGCTATTATTCTAGTGATAGACTATGAGCCTGGGTTACGACGTCGAGGCGTAGTAGCTGACGCGTGTTGTGGATACAACATGCTTAGATCATTGGGCGGGGAGGACAACTAGTAGGCGTATGGGGTACACACATTGGAGCTGTAGTTTCGGAGGAGCCTCAGATCCAATGACCTTCCCTTTATACTGACGCCACGTTCTTTGGAGCGATATGGACGATATACTGTACTGATGCCATTCTCTTCGGAGCATGGACGTTATGCCTACACCTACTCATACGCACCAGCGTTGTCCTCATATTGCATTCACTTAGATGGTTAGGTCACCCTGGAGTTTTTACAGTATTTACTTTATGGCATACATTTTGTATCTTGTTATGTCCCTCTGAGGACCTGGACCATTTCCAGGTGTATTGTTCATGAGTATTCGCAGGAGCACAGGTTCAGACTTGCTACGCATTCGCGATGTGGTCTTCTCGTCGAGCCCATGATTGGTAGTTGATATTTTTATTTTGTATTTATCTTGTGTATTCCATATTCTAGTTCGGCAGTTGATTTGTTTCCATCCGACTGTCATTTTTGAGATACCTCGCGTTGATATCTAGCTTGTAGATACTAGACATTTATTTATATTAATTCTATGGATGAGATCTAGATTATACCTATAGAAGCATGAAAAAAATGCTTGGAAGATCTACGCAGCGTCTTGATACAGAGCAGCGTAAGCAGAGGCCTTCAGAGCCATCCAGCATAAAACAGGGTTCTTCATCGCCTCCATGGCGTAAAACCCAGCCGCTCTCAAAGCAGCGTTAAAGCGTACGAGGAACGCTTCGTATTCCCGAAAAAAACTGTCCAGTCACACAGTAAACCTGACCTCTGACTCTTGACAAAAAGTGCTGCACAGCTACCCAAACGACGGCTGGAAACGGGGGCAGACCCCTCGGGATGCGCTCCATAGTATGATGGCGGATCTCAGCATTTAATGCAGAGGATTTGGTTAAAATATCACCAAACCGGCACTTACTAAAATCCCCCGGCGTAAACTGCTCTTTCGCGTGCAAAGAGAACACGCTGCCTTGTTTTACACAGGCAAACATGGGCTGTTTTACGCTCCGCAGAAGACAAACCGCCTGCCACGTCAAAAGCTGCGCTTCGTACAGGGCTCGAGGCACGTCTCTCCGCCAAAGCACACAGAACGGTGACAGTGTCCCCTCAAGGCACGTCCCTCTGTTAAAACGCACAGAGCGGTGACAGTGTCCCCTCAAGGCACGTCCCTCCGTCAAAATGCACAGAGCGGTGACAGTGTCCCCTCAAGGCACGTCCCTCCGTCAAAACGCACAGAGTGGTGACAGTGTCCCCTCAAGGCACGTCCCTCCGTCAAAACGCACAGAGCGGTAATAGTTTCCCCTCAAGGCACGTCTCCGCATTTAATGCAGAGGATGATGGCAAATCTTTGCCAAAGATTTGATCTCCAAAACCCGTAATTCCGGCTAAAGACGTCCACATCAGCACCCTGGCACGGTACGCAGCGGCTTCTACGCCCATTCAGGATCTGTGCTCCTACGGCTTCCACGCCCCCTCAGTCTCTATGACTTCTCGGCTTCCACGCCTACTCGGCTTCTATGCCTGTTCGGCTTTTATGCCTGCTCGGCTTCCACGCCTACTCGGCTTCTATGCCTGTTCGGCTTCTATGCCTGCTCGGCTTCCACGCCTACTCGGCTTCTATGCCTGTTCGGCTTCTATGCCTGCTCGGCTTCCATGCCCCCTCAGTCTCTACGACTACTCGGTTTCCACGCCTACTCGGCTTCTATGCCTATTTGGCATCTACGCCAAGGTGACAGACATTTGGCTTCTACGCCAACCTCTTCTACACAAGGGATACCTACCTACGTGGCTTCTACGCCGTGTTTTCCGCAGCAGATATACGCATTTTGTCCCCTTAGTTGGACGCGCGTCACTTGCTCACTCAAAAGGTCATTATTATGCAGGCATTGGTTACTTTAACCGTTGTGTAAAAGGGTGCTCTACTGTCCACTCCTCGGTTGCTATACCAATGGAGTGGTCACTGTCACCAAAGATTCTATAAATAGAGGCCCCTGTCAATGGGGAACAAGGTCGAAAAATTTGGCCAAGAATACCAATATCAGATCAAAGCTCGAAACTTTGAAAGAAGGATCGAACAAGGTCACCGAACCGAAGATCAAGAGGGAGAGACAGAGAGAGAGAAGAATACAGAGCTCAGGCAAGGAATAGGGAGCAACGACCTTCAGCATCGCGCATCCGCCCTCCTTCGCAACCTCCGAAGCTGCATCCTGTCTTCCACGGCACTTCTTCAACATCGTGTAGTCCAAGGGCTAAAGTGATCAACCGCAGATCAGACACCTATAGCAATTTATACTCAGATTAAATAAATTGTACTCCCACATCCTCGTATAGGATCGAATTGTATAAGTTTGTTTGTAAACCAAAGGGCACGGGTCTCGTATAAACCCTGTCATTGAAATACACTTTCATTCTTTCGTTTAATACCACAAACAAGATGGCGACTCTGCTGGGGACGTCTTTCTCTTCTGACAAGAAGTAATTGCTCAACACGATGCGGTATCTGTAGGAACCGTGAAGAAGACACTGGTCGTTCATTTCGACCAGTCTGCCTACGAAGACATGCTTCGGACTGGGGGTAGCTTTCACTCTCTCTCCGTCCAAGACAACAGGAAGCTACGCAAAGTGTGGATGCCCAAGACATCCTCCGCCGTTCCTGTGGACTCTCCGATCTCTCCGATCTCTCCGACCAATAAGGTGGTAGCATCGCTCCCTCTGTGCCCCGCACATAAAATTCAGTCTCCCGCTACGCGCGGTACAGACAAAACTTCTGGTAAAGCCTCAGCGCTAACCCAGGAGTATCCACTGTGCTATACGCGCAGAAATCAGTCTCCCGCTACGCGCAGTACAGACAAAACTTCGGACAAAGCCTCAGCGCTGACCCAGAAGTATCCCCTGCGCTCCACGCATAGGAACCTGTCTCCCGCTATGCGCGGTACAGAAAAAACCTCTGATGGTGCCTCAACGCCAAATCAGAAGTACAGATCACGCTCCAGGCGCAGGACGACATCTGACCTCTATGGTGAACCAAATGAGCGCTGCGATCTCCGCAAGAGGAAGCAAGCAGGCGAGTACTCAACTCCTCGGCCGTTACACCAGCGAAGAAGCAATCTTTCTATCCTCCGGATTATGCGGGAAGACGACGGTCGACTGAACACCTTTTCAGCTTTACGCCTGTCTGAGCGAATCTCCAAATCACGCCTGGGTAAGTCCCACGGCGCAAAACAAGCTCAAATTGCTACTCCTGACCTACGCGAATGCCTAATCCAGAAGCGTAAGGAGAGGGGACCTTCCAACATGTCTATTACGCCCCCTAGGGAACAATATTGTAATAGTCATAAGATTGTGATTGACTGCTACTGTTCTAAAGCAAAACGATCGGTCTTCGACCGATTGAACTACTCTCAATCTTTCTCGGAAGAGGAGCACGCGTATGCGTCCGTGAACATGGCTTCACGCATACCTAGAAGAGGGTTGAGCTCAAAGCGTCTTCCCTCTGGACCTCCGAGCCAGAGAAAATTCGAAGACCTCCTCAGGAACGTTGAAGCTGGGGTATTCTAAAACACCCGTGCAAGGTCACAGCAACCAGCTCCGTACTCGTCTGATTCCGACGCTGGGGGTCGCCGATCTCCCAGATCAGATGCCGAGAGTATAGAGTCAACTTCTGCAGCGACCTATACTTACCCTTCGACGACGCCCAGAGAAATGGGAGCTTACGCCATCGAAGACGAACGCGAGGGAGCGTCGCCATCAGGAGACGCAGAACAACGCATCACTGACCTGGAGACGTCGCTGAAACAAATGTAATCCGTAATGGAGAATATGCACCAGATGATGCTAAATCAGCACGCAACTGCCATGGCTCGAGCATCGGTTCTGCCAACTCAGATACATGTGGGGGTGGACTTGCCACCATCCAGCCCAAGCCAAGAACCTGCTCTAGATCAAGAGTCAGCAGTTCCTCCGCTTCCAAAGGAAAATCCGATGCAGGCGGTCCGGGAGTTGAAAGCCCAGTTCGATGCCTTGAAGTACAAAGATCAATTCAAGAAACTGGGAATCAACCAGCCGTACCCAGCTATCTGGGAAGAGATCCCTTTCCCTCCAAAATACAAACCTCAGGCGATGGCTCTGTTCGAGGGAAAAATATCACCAAGCCAATACATGAACTATTTCAGTATGATGACGGTGCTGCTACAAGGGAACGATGCCCTCCTCACTCGGGTGTTCAAAGGTTGCCTCTCAGGAGTAGCCTATCAGTGGTACCGTAGCTTGGCGGACAACTGCATTACTTTCTTCGAGGATTTCAAAGCTCTATTCTTTACACGATTCTACGAGGGAGGAATGGACATGTCTATGTCCTCTCTCATCGAAGTCAAGCAGAAGGAAAAGGAAGACGTTCGTATCTTCATCGAACGCTTTCGTCAGGCCACCTTACAGATGCCTCCAGGAGTTCCAGACTCAGCATTGGTGGATATTTGCAGGAAGAACCTCCTTCCCGTGGTCTCAGTGTTCACAGGACCATATCAGTTCCATGATTGGCCCTCGTTCATCCTCTCGGCGGTAGCCGTCGAAGACAACAGTCGCAAGGCGCGCGACAATGGCATCATGATCTCCGCCTCTGACAGAAGCAAGAGGTCATCCCCTGGCAGCGACCATCATCGTAGTCCCAAAGGGAAGGAAGCACTGGCAATCAACACGGCCAGGCCAAAGATTGCGGCGACCGCCCAAGCGAAACCGGGGGCTCCGAGGCCCGTCGAAGTCTACTCTTTCGACGACGACGATATCCCAAGTATCTTCGAATGTCTCATCAAAAGTGGCAAGATCACCCTCCCAGAACTAAGGCGGCCCCAGGAGGTCGGCAATACTGACGACCCAAAATACTGTATCTTCCACAGATACGTACACCACCCGACAAAGGCGTGCTATGTACTAAAAAGGAAGATCCAGGGGTTGATCGATGCTAAGGCCATCACTCTGCACAACACCGAGAAAACGGTCACGGCCAACATGATCTCTTTGCAGTTTGGCAATTTGCCTCCCCAAAAGGTCCCTGATGGTGTTACACCTATCTCCCAGGCAACGATGAGCCTCGTTAACCTTCCCCCTGCTAGGGATCAAGGTCACAACCTGGTGCCCCTAACTATCCGGCGGGGCGAGATTATGTGGGTTCACCAAGATTTGGTGTCGGATCTCGAGGAAGAGACCAAGGCAACCAGGGCTACCCCCAAGAAGAATCCCAAATACAGATCATGCTACATGGTCACAACTTCTTCTATATCAGACGGAGACGAGGTACTTGTCGCAACCCGTTCAGGGAGGGCCTACCTCGACAACGACGGAGCAAATCAGAAAGGTGCGCTGGCTGACGCTCCAGCTACCAAACCGTCAGAGCAAGATCCCGTCGTGCCAAGCATCAGCTCTGCGAAACCTACTCCGGCGGAAAAGGCAAAACAGAAAGAAGTACGCTTCGACAAATCTGTGAAAAATATTCCGAGCAAAGGTTTAGAGAAGCCGTACAAATTTGACATCCTGGCCCAACTGGCCAATACGCCAGCCAGGTTGTCCATCTTCGAGCTACTCAGGCTCTCCCCCGACGCTCGTCTAGCCCTGAGTGAAGCACTAATGCAGGCGCAAGTATACTTGACCCAGCTTAAGTACCCCGACGAGGAACCAGTGGCATGTCCTCAATGCCACAGCGTGATGGAGGTGGTCCCGAATATCACTTTCACTCAAGACGACATGCTATTAAAACATAATAAACATGACAGGCCCCTCTATTACACCGGGTACGTCGGTTCCATGGAGGTCGACCGGATTCACATAGATCCGGGATCGTCGATCAGCATCATCCCTCGCAGTCTGCTCGGGCCACTGAGAATTCCTACCAGCGAGCTGGCTTACACTACCACTACAATCGTGGGTTTCAACGCCGGAAGGAGTAAACCATTAGGGAAGATTCGCTTGAGAGTCCAGATCGACAACCTTAGATCAGTGGCCACATGTTACGTCATCGATTCAGAGGTATCCTACAACATTTTGCTGGGAAGACCATGGATCCACGACCACAACATCGTTCCTTCAACCCTACATCAATGCCTTAAATATGTAGACATACAAAGAACCGTACAAACTGAGGTGGCTGACCTAAACCCGTTTAAAGGAGTAGAATCCTACTATTCCGATGTCGTGTTGTATTCCCATGACCACACGGAAGAAGTGCCAGGAGTGGCGAAGAAGGAATCCCACCGGGAGCCCGAAGAGCCCTCTGCCACACTACCACTGTCAATCAGAGTGAAAGGACGAACCGCTCGTCCAAAAGCCATAGAACCTACGACTGTCCACCTGAGAAAGACCAAGTCAGAAGAAGGGGGTGATCCTCTAGTAATCACTTTGAACCGGAAGCCTCCACCCATAGTCATCAACCTTCGGCGCAACCAGCAGCCGACTGATGTAAATGCCACCAGGAACGGAGTTCCAGATGATAATAAACATCCTCTTTTTCCGATACGTCGGTACTCAGATTCCGAAACATGAACCCACTCCACATGACGAGTTAGAACCAATGGCTCAAAAGTTCATAGAAGCTATAAACTCCTACCGCCCGTATGTCTGGGAAGTAACGTCACCATCCGACGTCGTCACAGCATATGGGCCACATGAGGATTCTATCTTCATTGTCCCGCCTACCTGCAGCAGTCAGCATTCAATAATCTTTGGTCGCATACGGAATCAACCGACTGTCCAGGAAGATCCTTTCGATGACGATACCGGAAAAGTGCAGGTTCGCCAATACAGCCCACAAGCGCAAAGGATCATGCAAAACATGGGCTACGACTTGAAGCGGAAGCCAGGCCCCAACTACGGAAGAGGCAGACGGACGCCGCCGCACGGCAACCCCCACTATCGACAGACTCATCTCGGGTTGGGGTATGCCACCTTCCTCGCAACTTCCAAGCCAGATGAGGACCCCTTTCCATCTTCCCAGAGCAGCTCGTCGTCCTCCGACTCACCTGATGTTCTCAAACTAACACTATCAGTGAATATGGTGATGACAAGCCCCTCAGAAATCGAGGAACAGGATACGGAGCCGTTCGAGAACGACCCCTGGGCTCAACAAATGGATACACAGTGGGAATTCTGCTTCAAGCAGAGAGAACCTCCTACCAAGGACGAAGTTATCCAAGTCAATGTTGGGGGTGAGCTCTCACCAAAGCCAATATTTGTCAGTAACAATCTTCCCCCAGTTGAAAAGGAAGAGATCATACAGTTGATAAAGGAATATGTCGATGTCTTTGCATGGGGTTATGAGGACATGCCAGGCCTAGACCCGAGGGTAGCTACTCATAAGCTCAATATTTCAACCGATTCGAAGCCAGTGAAACAACACCAATGTCGGTTTTGCCCAGATATGATGGACGCCATCGAGGATGAAGTCAAAAAGTTGATAACCTGCCGTTTCATCCGGGAAGAACAATATCCCGACTGGGTCGCCAACGTTGTCCCAGTCATAAAGAAAAATGGAAAGGTACGTATCTGCATCGACTACCGAGATCTGAATGCGGCCTGCCCCAAAGATAAATTCCCCCTTCCCATCACGGACATCATGATCGACAACACTTGCGGCTTCGAGCGCATGTCTTTTATGGATGGGTTCTCGGGATACAATCAGATCAAGATGCATCCGGAAGACGAAAAGCACACTGCCTTCCGGACACCACTGGGGGTATATTGCTATACGGTCATGCCCTTCGGATTAAAGAACGCCGGGGCTACATACCAACGAGCTATGAGTAACATATTCCGTGAGCAGTTACGCAAGACAGTGGAATGTTACGTGGACGACATAGCTGTCAAAAGCCACCTCAAAGGTGATCACGTTCGAGACCTGAGGGCGGTATTCGAGTTAATACGCCAGCATCAACTCAAGATGAACCCTACAAAGTCCTTTCTGGGGGTATCCAGTGGCAAATTCTTGGGATTTGTCATTACCGCCAGAGGCATCGAAGTAGACCCTGACAAAGTCCAGGCGATCGTAGCAATGCGACCACCCCGTAATCTGAGAGAACTCAGGGGGTTCCAAGGACGTCTGGCTTACATCCGACAATTCATATCCAACCTCTCGGGGAGATGTCAGCCCTTCTCTCACCTCATGAAGAAAGGTGTGTCCTTCATATAGGATGAAACCTGCCAGCAAGCGTTTGGGGATATCAAGTGCTACCTAACCAGTCCACCAGTTCTGGTGCCTCCCGTCATGGGAAAATCCTTCTTGCTGTACGTTCGGGCAATGGATCATTCGCTAGGAGCTCTCCTTGCACAGAAGAACGATGTGGGTCATGAACAGGCTATCTACTACCTCAGCAGGATGATGGTCGGGGCCGAACACCGGTACAACCCAATAGAGAAGGAATGCTTGGCTCTGATGTTCGCTGTCCAGAAGATGCGACACTACGTCGCCGGCCAGACTATTCATATCATCTCCAGGATCAACCCTCTCCGGGTGCTGATGAGCAAGCCAAGTGCCCTTAACTCCCGACTCACAACTTGGGCAATGCTACTGACGCCATATGACATGGTCTACGTCCTACAGAAGTCCATCAAAGGCCAAGCACTGGCCGACTTCCTAGTAGCTCATCCAATCACGGAGACCTCCAAACTATACGAAGACATCCCCGATGAAGTTGCGGAATGTAATTTTGCAAGAGAAAGTGACGTATGGCAACTATTCTTCGATGGCGCCTCCAGAGTCGGTCCTAAGGGAAACGTCGTTTCAGGAGTAGGAGTCGTCCTAGTTACTCCAGATCAGCTCGTCATCTACCGAACATATTCTCTTAGCAAGCCCTGCTCCAACAATGTGGCAGAATACAACGCCCTGCTAATCGGGCTCCAAGTCGCTAAAGAGCTGGGGGTGGAATCCCTGGAAGCTTTCGGCGATTCTCTGCTCATCGTCAACCAAGTCAGGGGGATATACGAAGTCCGGAATCCAGACCTCATCCCCTATCACCAAGCAACGGTCGAGATAGCCATGACGTTCAAAGGGTTCTTCCTAGAGCATGTACCTCGATCTCAGAATCTGGAAGCTGATGCCCTGGCCAGCCTAGCTGCGGACTTAGCCACCCCTATAAGAAGGCAGGATTCGGTAATCCTTCTTAACAGAGATTTATTCTGTGTGAAGAACAGCTGTCACCTAGAACGCAGCTACGCTGTAAACGCCGATCCTCCTACAAGAGATTGGACGAGTCCCTTCATAGATTTCGTGGCATATAGAATCTTGCCAGAGGACCCCAAAGAAGCAGTATCCGTCAAGAGATGAACGTTACGCTTCTACTTCGATGCATCTTCACAATACCTGTATCGTCGGACCTACGACGGACTGCTGTTAAGATGTCTCGCTGGCGCCGAGGCACAGCAGATTATCCGTAAAGCTCACGACGGCGTATGCGGAGCGCATCAGCCCGGTCCTAAGCTGCAGGACCGTATAAGGAGAATGGACTATTACTGGCCCACTATGATCACAGACGCGATCAGCTATGCAAAACGATGCAGGGCCTGCCAGGTCCATGCAGACTTCATACATCAACCGTCTGAATATCTACATCCTACGATTGCATCCTGGCCCTTCGAAGCCTGGGGTATGGATATCGTTGGGCCCATTCACCCGTCTTCCTCCAGAGGCCACCGGTTCATACTGGCCATCACAGATTACTTTTCCAAATGGGCAAAAGCAATCCCTCTGGATGAAGTAAAGGCGTCTGACGTAATCAGCTTCATCAAGCACAATATCATTTATCGCTTTGGGATTCCCCGAAGGATAATCCACGATAATGGACCTCAGTTCCTCAGCCAAGCGTTTCATCAGTTTTGTAATAATAACCGGATACACAATATTGCCTCTACGGCATATTATCCAGCTGCTAATGGTTTGGCGGAAGCCTTCAACAAAACCATTGTCAAACTCCTGAAGAAGTTCGTTTCTTCAAACAAAAGAGACTGGAACGAGAAGCTGGGCGAATGTCTCTGGGTATACCGCACAACGGTACGGACACCAACAGGTAGTACCCCCTTTTCACTAGTCTACGGAAGTGAAGCGGTCCTTCCTATCGAAATCCAGATCCCGTCGCTCCGAATAGCCGTGACTAGTGAGCTGACTCGAGAAAAGAATGACCTGTTGAGGCAACAAGAGCTGGAAGGATTAGACGAGAAACGCCTCCAAGCTAAGCAGCGCATCGCGCTCTACCAAGCACGCATTTCCAAAGCTTTCAATCATAAAGTAAAGGAAAGAGTGTTCAAAGTCGGCGAGCTAGTTCTAGCCGTGAGAAGGCCGATAATTCTAACTCACAGAAGTAAAGGCAAATTCCAGCCCAAATGGGAAGGCCCTTATGTGATCGAGACAACATTCTCAAACGGCGCCTACAGGATAGCCCAGCCCAACGGAGATCTGTTAATGGCTCCTATCAACGGCAAATTCTTGAAAAGGTACTATGCCTAATCTCTCCTGCTCAAAGAGGAAAATAGCAAGGACCTCGATTCTGACAAAACTACTTCCAAAAACATAATTAGTTGGATTACACTCTATCATGTCCGCATGACCTCTGAATAGATATATCCCACTAAGAAGTTTATCGAGAGTTTATCACATCCATACTACCTCTGATATCACTCTCACCTAACCTGTCATTTACATTCCGAAATGATGGGTCCACAACAGTCAGAAAAGAGTCGCTGTTATTCATTCCCGAAGAAGGCAGAATTACATAGGAAGGTGTACATCAAGATGGCGGAGTAATCAGGCATGAATCTGCCGCTCCAGTGCAGCTATCCTCTCATTCCTAAGGGCCAAAGCATCGGCGCGAGCCTGCTCCAGCCGTGCCTCCGGAGTATGCGTAAGGGTCAGATTAGCCCTTGCCCGAAGACAGCCCGCACGGGCAGCTTCCGCACGGTCCAGATCCCGTCGTGCTTCGCTCAGTCGACCAGTCGCTACCTCCAAACCTGCCAACGACTGGGAAGCCCACTCCTCTGCCCGAGCAAGTTTTTCCCGCAGCTTGGAGGCCCTCGCCGTATTCCCTTCATGCTCGGATCGACACTGCATCTCAACGGCAAGGGCTTCTTCCATAACAGCTCTTCTCCTATCCATCTCCAGCTTATGCGTCTGGATAGAGTTGTCTAGGCTTTCAAGCTTTGTAGCGAACCGCTCAGACATGAGGTCGTACCGAGCCTGGACATCAGCATCAAGGCTGCCCTCAGTCCGCTGCAAGTATTCGTTAATGGGTTGCTCTAAACCATTAACCACCGCCTCCAGAGCGTCATCCACTCCAGGATTGCCAAGCCCCCTGACAACCTCGATCGAAAGCTGAGAAGTCTTCTTCAGGAGCTAAAAGTCAAGGTTCTTCGCCAACACCATCGGTATCATCGTTTTTAAGCCAGTGTAGACGAGGCTGGAATGCTGCTCGATCAACGCGACTAAACACGACTGAGCGCCCGGAGCGGCCACAATTGCAGACGAGGTAGCCACCGCCGCCTCAACAGGAGGCACGCCCGAAGAAGGTGCGATGGCGACAATCGAAGTCATCGGCATACTCGCAACAGGCGAGGTCACAATAACAGGTTCGTCCTCCCCTTGAGACGACGAAACCTTCCCGGGCGAGCTAGCCCCCGAAGACACTCCTGCCTCAAAATCCGGTGCCTCCACGTCACCGCTAGGAGCCAGAACAAAGCCGGAAGGCGCTTCAACGCCATGCTCCCCGTGGACGTCATCCCCTGAAAAGAGGACAAGAAAGCAAAATGTCAAACACAGTAGTAATCCTCCTATGAGGAGACATCGAAACGACATTTACCCGGAGCCAATGGCATATACGACGCATCTGCAGCAGATGTAGCTAATCCATGCCTTAATGACGCGATACGAACTGTCATACCTGGAGAAGGAGGTGGGCCGACCGACATCGCCAAGAGTTCGGTCAAGCCTTCCCCGAGACGCGGTCGAGGTTCATCAGCCGGAGTCTCGCTAAGCGCGCTCGCTAACGCAGGAGTAACTCCGCCCGCTACTGACCTCAGGGAAGATTCTCCTATCTGTTGGGGCCACACAGGCAATCCCGCTCCGCTGCTTGGAGCAGCAGCAGCGACAGCAGCCTCTAGCGAGGACTCTCCGGCGCCGCCAGCCAGAACTGTAGAATGTCCCCCTCTGAAAGGCGTGGAACCTCCGGCCAAAGAATCATCCCTGATACAGGGAGATGCAGGCTCATTCCCGGGAACCTCAACACCAGGAATACGGAGAGGACGAGCAACCGTCTCCTTCCTCCTCTTACGAAGGGAAGCTTCCTTCGGAGCAGAAGCCCGTCGCTTCCCGGAAGAGACTACCAGAGCCCCCGCTGGCAGAGGCACTACACACCTCGACAACGACACCAGAGGCTCATTCGGAGTACCAGATTCCTCCCCCTCGTCAAAAGAAACCGTGGGGACTTCGACCCTTCCCCCAGGCTTGGCAGAAGGCAACCTGAAGCTCCCACGCCTGTCGAAATTGCGGTGAAAAGTGTTAACTGCCACATAAAACTGGGCGTAGGAGTGAAGGATGCGCAGCTCCGTGGAGGTTGTAACGACCGGCACGATAAAAATTGCCCCCGTATAACCCATGATAAAATATTGCCACCCTCTAGCTCCATCAATGAGTCCACCCCTGGACCTGAACCTGGTGACGGCGTTGCCTACATGCAACTGGTCGTACCCAAACTGCCTGGCGAACCGACTAGGCAGGTAGGGCTCGAAGAAGCAATGGTCTTCGCTCCTATACAGCAGATGGGAAGGTCTAATACAGACCAACCAATTAAACGCCTCCGGAGAAAGAACGGTCTTCCCTCGACCTGAATCCTTGAGCCACAGCCCTGACTGGTTATGATGCACAGGAGGGGGAGTACAAAGGATCTTTCAGCCATGGCTGAGGTTCAAAACCAGCCGACAGTCTAAAACTGTATTCACATTCCAGGAGGAATTCCTGTAATTCAATAGGAATATACCCCCTGAGCTGCTACCGGAACCGGGTGACATAACCCGGGAATTGTGGAGAATTAACCATCCCATCAAGTATAAGTATGGTAATTCCACCCTAGGGAAGCTCTCCCGCCGAGCTTCATCAACGAGCAACCCATCTGTCATGGCCCTCAGGCCAGCCTGTATACGGCACACCATGGCAGGAAGCAAGCCCAGTCTTGCCCCAAACACCAGGCGCACTGCCGGCCACAGGATGTTGCGGTGAATGCGGTCCGCGGACACGGTGCCCGGTACCACTACTTGACGCAGCCATATGGAGAGGAAACCAGCCAGCTGGGCCTCCTTAGACAAAGGCCTGCGGCAATGCCTCAAGTAACTACAGGCCTTAGTGCCTTCCGGGTACTTTCCTACCCCCTCCACAAGAATCTGATCCGGAGCTTCAGCCTCCTCCATAAAAGTCTCCACAACCTGGGCACTGAGGACGCCCAAGCAGTTTACGGGCTCTTTCTTACCACCCGAGGCTTTCTCCGACCTGGCGGCCCTGGCTCGGTGGAAGAAGAGGTAAGACATCCACTTGGTGGTGTGAGCCAAATCAGAAGGCTCGTTATAAAAAGCGGTGCATGCGAAGTACTAACACATCAGCTCCTGATATACTTCTGCCACCCGAGGGTCCAAATTCCCCAACTCCCGGTTGGTAGGAACGTACTCTTCATATGGGGTATCCCCCATCGGCAGTCTCGAGACAACTGCCATCTCATGAAGGGCCAACCCCAACTCCCCTAGTGGAGTGGTGAAGGTCCCGGTGAGCGGAATGTACCGCTCCATCAGTGCCAGGAACAAATTAGGGTTCGGAGGCAGCCCGACGCTCGTCGCACTCACAGCGGCATATAGTCCAATGCCCTCCAACTCTCTCTGAAAGTGCTTTAAGGCCCAGTCAACTAGGCATCTCCATCGGGAGTTCGTTGGGGCGATCCACCTATTGCATCGAGGATTCTCCTTGGGATATACCCCACCTCGACCCATGAAGTCGTTACAGAAAGTCGGCAATTGGACCGGCTGGATCACCGAGCTATCTTCACTTGGAACACTGCCCGGGCATAGTCCTCGGAACAGCGTCACAACGCCAGAAGGGCGACTAACAAACGACCCCTGGTCAGCGCCTTTCAGATGAAAGATCTTTCCCGGCTTCCCGTGAAGATCAGGAGTCAGCTTCCAAGACATCTTCCTGGGATGCATCGCATAGGAGAAGGCCGAGATAGGATAATTCCTCGGCATCGTCGGCAGGTACAAGACCAAATCCCCCGCAGGGAAAACCCAAGGCTCCCTCTTGGGCTTCGTCTGGGACTGTTTATCAATCATGTCCCCAAAAAGGAAAGCCGGCTTTATGTACTGCTCCCCATCTACACGTACCAAGGGTTCGCCGTTGATCATACTCAACAGCATTCGCTCACCCTGGGCCGATATCAGGAGCTTCCTTCCCTCAGGATACTGGGGTCCACAGATGGGAAATGCCACATGGGACAGATCCTCCAGATAATTCGAGTGCAGCATCCCCGTAGTGGAGCCCATCACCTCAGCCAATGGGGACTCACCCAGATCAACTGCAAGATAATGCAAAGAAGATATGTCATTACAAGTCTGGCACAAACACACGGACCAAGGAAACGACAGTCTGTGCTTTACGCCAAGATTGTACAAATTTGGTCACCTTACGCCGGAAGTCTCCTCCACAAACGTAAAATTCAAATTTTACGAAATACGCCAATTTTTGGTAGCCCGAGCTATTTACGCCCAGAGCTATGAAAATACGGAGTCTTTACACTAACACATTAGAAATGTGGGCGTAAAAGATGAAAATGCCTCATTGCGTCATCTTCCTCAAAAGAGGCTATCAGCATAGAAGACGACCTAGCGCAGTCACGTTCAACGTGTGCGAAGGATTTTTTGTCGTTTGTGTCATCCCAAAAAGTTCTACCTCTAAAGCCGGGAGCGCTAGTCGTCGGCGGGATGCTCCCCTCAGAGGGAAGTTTACCTTGCCCGACCGGAGATTCCCTCGCCGGGACAGAAGAATGAGAAGAAGAACCTATGCTCTTTCCCTTAGCGGAGGGGGTTTGTTTCGGCACCATTTTTGAAAGACTCGAAGTGCTCGGAGAAAGAACGAAGAAAAACTCGAACAGTCGAAAGCTCTTTTTCGCAAAAGACAGATAAAAAGTTTTTCTTTCCAGAAGCTGGGGATATATATACAGTCCGGGTTGACTCCTCGAATCCTCGGATGAACCCCTCGAGACCCTAACCAAATCTCGCAATTAATAGTTGATTATGATTGGATGCTACGTCAGCCCACTACCCTTGGAAGACGGACAGTCAGCGAATTCGAAAGGTTTTTTTGTACAAGACGGTTCAGCGGGTTCTACGCTAAATGAGCTTTCTACGCTCGACAGCAACGGATCTACGGTTTTACGCTCACAAGCTACAAGTCTATGGTTTTACGCCCGGATGCCTTTGTGCTCGGTAGCTTTTATGCTCGAGAGGCCACAAACCCATGACTTTACGCTCAGCAGATACCAAATCGACGATCTCACGCTCGGTGACGCTCAGTTTACGCTCAGCAGCAACAGATCCGCAAACCTCACGCTCGAAGAAATTTTTTTTTCAGGAGCTACAAATCAAACAGTTCTACGCTAAAGGAGCTTTCTACGCTCGACAGCAACAAATCTAACGGCTTTACGTCCGACAGCTACAAGTCTATAGTTTTTCTTGCCCGGATGCCTTTGTGTTCGGTAGCATTCTATGCTCGAGAGGCAACAAACCTATGACTTCACGCTCAGGAACCACAGGTCTACGATTTCACGCTCGATGGTGTTCTACGCTCACAGGCTACAGATCTACAGTCCTACGCTAAAGGAGCTTTTCTACGCTCGACAGCTACGAATCTAACGGCTTTACGTTCGACAGCTACAAGTCTATGGTTTTTCTTGCCCGGATGCCTTTGTGCTCGGTAGCATTCTATGCTCGAGAGGCAACAAACCTACGACTTCACGCTCAGGAACCACAAGTTTACGATTTCACGCTCGATGGTGTTTTACGCTCAAGAGGCTACAGACATGATTTCCTGCTCCACGACTTTCCGCATATCCAAACAGTCCTCAAGGCGGTCAAGTGCAAAGAGTTCACACAGAAGATACTCGTTCTTGACCCAAAGCATCCCCAAGTACCCGAAGTATGCAGAGTTCAAACATTGAGAAATTACTCCTCTCGGGTCCAAAAAACTGGAGGTTCATCCAGATTCCAGTCTGAACATCTCGTCTATCAAAGTGGCAACTCAGTTTGGCAGCCAAAAACCTCGACCCTGTTCCAAGGGAGTTTCGAAAGATCATTCTTGAAGACGAATTCTGAACAAAACAAAATTCCGCTCATCAGAGAGGCAACAGTTCAAAATTCTACGCAGTCCTAGCAACAGGACAGTTCTAAATGTTCAAAGTGCTCAGCAGCGTTCTATGGACTATCCGCTATGCATAAAGGACAGGGCCTAATACTCTTTCTATCAGAGTCAGCATAAAGATTCAGACGTGTCAAAGTTGCACATATTCAGACTTCACAAGCAACGTATGGCAAGACGGTCATATGGAGAAGAAGACGATTTTATTAAAGATTAAAATCATGATTACATATGAGGGAAATCCAATCTACAAGGGTTTTTCTCTATTTCTCATGATTACATCTGAGGGAAACTCCGTCTACAAAGGAGATACCCCCTCGTCGTCTGAAGATCGCCCAGAAGCTGTTCTGGCAGGCTCTCGCTGGGCCTCAATTCTTCATCCATCTTCTCCGGCAGTCAGTCGGTTTACTGGAAACTGACTGACATATTGGTCAAACGGCGGAAGGATACAGAACTGGGCCTGCATAGATTTTGCAGATCCCATGCTCCGTGCGTCGCTCAAGCCGGGACAGGATGAGTCTTTTTGACTCTCGTCCGCGGGGGCCTCAGGAAGAAATAAACAGTCTACAAACTGTGTGGGCCAATACGACCCTTCCTCTGTCCTGGGGCAACGCCATACAAAGTTGCTGATTATCCCGAGCAAGGGAGGCTAAGATGTCCTTCCATGATCTATCGTTGCAGTGGACACTTGCTCGAAGACGCCGTCTTTTACGGCTCCCTACATGCTGGAAGAACATGATCTCCTTCTTCCTCAGATCGATCCGACGAACTCCGGCGATCATCTCTGCATGACAATGGGAATGTGGTGAAGACAGGTTCACCCCCCCAGCCTTTTATAGGCAAAAGAGATCACAGCGGTCCCCAATAAATCTGCCATAAAGTCAGCATCGACCGTTTCAATGCTCCATTCAGAAACGTTTCGAGTTACGAGGGGCCGTTCATGCTTCATTCAAAGCGTTTCAAATTCCGAGGAATTTAAAAGCTTTGAAGGGGTTCTTGTAGAAGCATAAAAAAAATGCTTGGAAGATCTACGCAGCGTCTTGATACAGAGCAGCGTAAGCAGAGGCCTTCAGAGCCATCCAACATAAAACAGGGTTCTTCATCGCCACCATGGCATAAAACCCAGCCGCTCTCAAAGCAGCGTTAAAGCGTACGAGGAACGCTTCGTATTCCCGAAAAGAAACTGTCCAGTCACGCAGTAAACCTGACCTCTGACTCCTGACAAAAAGTGCTGTACAGCTACCCAAACGACGGTTGGGAACGGGGACAGACCCCTCGGGACGCGCTCCATAGTATGATGGTGGATCTCAGTATTTAATGCAGAGAATTTGGTTAAAATATCACCAAACTGGCGCTTACTAAAATCTCCCGACGTAAACCGCTCTTTCGCGTGCAAAGAGAACACGCTGCCTTGTTTTACACAGGCAAACATGGGCTGTTTTATGCTCCGCAGAAGACAAACCGCCTGCCACGTCAAAAGCTGTGCTTCGTACAGGGCTCGAGGCACGTCTCTCCGCCAAAGCACACAGAGCGGTGACAGTGTCCCCTCAAGGCACGTCCCTCCGTCAAAATGCACAAAGCGGTGACAGTGTCCCCTCAAGGCACGTCCCTCCGTCAAAACGCACAGAGCGGTGACAGTGTCCCCTTAAGGCACGTCCCTCCGTCAAAACGTACAGAGCGGTAACAGTGTCCCCTCAAGGCACGTCCCTTCGTCAAAACGCACAGAGCGGTGATAGTTTCCCCTCAAGGCACGTCTCCGCATTTAATGCACAGGATGATGGCAAATCTCTGCCAAAGATTTGATCTCCAAAAGTCGTAATTTCGGCTAAAGACGTCCATATCAGCACCCTGGCACGGTACGCAGCGGCTTCTACGCCAATTCAGGATCTGTGCTCCTACGGCTTCCACGCCCCCTCAATCTCTACGACTGCTCGGCTTCCACACCTACTCGGCTTCTATGCCTGTTCGGCTTCTATGCCTGCTCGTCTTCCACGCCTACTCGGCTTCTATGCCTGTTCGGCTTCTATGCCTGCTCGGCTTCCACGCCTACTCGGCTTCTATGCCTGTTCGGCTTCTATGCCTGCTCGGTTTCCACGCCCCCTCAGTCTCTACGACTACTCGGCTTCCACGCCTACTCGGCTTCTATGCCTATTTGGCTTCTACGCCAAGGTGACAGACATTTGGCTTCTACGCCAACCTCTTCTACACAAGGGATACCTACCTACGTGGCTTCTATGCCGTGATCTCCGCAGCAGATATACGCGTTTCTTCCCCTTAGTTGGACACGCGTCACTTGCTCACTCAAAAGGTCATTATTACGCAGGCATTGGTTACTTTAACCGTTGTGTAAAAGGGTGCTCTACTGTCCACTCCTCGGTTGCTATACCAACGGAGTGGTCACTGTCACCAAAGACTCTATAAATAGAGGCCCCTGTCAATGGGGAACAAGGTCGAAAAATTTGGCCAAGAATACCAATATCAGATCAAAGCTCGAAACTTTGAAAGAAGGATCGAACAAGGTCACCGAACCGGAGATCAAGAGGGAGAGACAAAGAGAGAGAGAAGAATACAGATCTCAGGCAAGGAATAGGGAGCGACGACCTTCAGCATCGCGCATCCACCCTCCTTCGCAACCTCCAAAGCTGCATCCTGTCTTCCACGGCACTTCTTCAATATCGTGTAGTCCAAGGGCTAAAGTGATCGACCGCAGATCAGACACCTATAGCAATTTATACCCATATTAAATAAATTATACTCCCACATCCTCGTATAGGATCGAATTGTACAAGTTTGTTTGTAAACCAAAGGACACGGGTCTCGTATAAACCCTATCATTGAAATACACTTTCATTCTTTCGTTTAATACCACAAACAATACCATGTGACTTGTGATGGATTTATACTACTTGTGGATATTGTTATTCATATTACAGCGTACGTGTGTTATGGTTTCCATATATTGGAGTGCCATATTCATACGGCTGGCATGTTCACATGTCCTAGTCCTACGTATTTTGGGACTGGAGCGTGACATGTTTTTGTGGTGGCCTATGCAGGTCAGAGCATATTGTCTCGGTTACGTTACTGTATCGAGCAAGCCTGCAAATAGGATTAGAGTATAGGATTTCATCCACGTCTGACTATGACTCATCCTCCTTCCAATCCATTCCATTGAATAATTATATCCTGCTTGATTCATGTGCCCATCCCTTTGTTCCTTGAGTGTAGCCTTCTCCTAGGAAATAGAAGACCCTATTATTAAATAATAAGTAGGGTAACCTTCCTAGTAAGAGTAACTAGAACCTTGACCCGTCACTAAGTTAGAATGCTTATTGAACCCTAGCATCCCTTATCTGAAAAATGGCTTACCATTTTTCCTTGACATAATTATGAATGGCCTAAGAATAGTATAGGCATTACTAGAGCTAGTTAGATATTTGACCCTAATGTTTGACCCTAGTATTGAGGAACCAATAGAAATCCGAGATCGAATATAGGGACTGAACCCAATGTGCATAATGAGATAGTGTTAGGATATAGATTCTTGTCGTGATATTAGCGGACAGTACCTCAGGAAGCCCAGAGCAACGAGTACTATATTTCCCTTGAGATCCTACCTCAAATATGGAGATTTGCTCGCTGCCTTTCTTTAGGAAACCATGATAGTATCTAAAGTCCCTCTATTATAATTTCATATCTTGTTTCCCTACAACCTTAACGTTCGCTAATTGTACGACGATTAAAGTATGATTCCTCTTTTCTCCATCTTTTAACCCGTGCCACATAAACTCTTATGACTGTAGGCCAAGTGATCTTATTCTATGTTAGAATATATAGTTTGCTAGGGTTATAGATGGTAATTTGAACCTTGAATTATGTGCTTGGTAGTTAGAGCTTGATAGTTGAGTTGTTCCTTTAGATTGTGACCCGATTATTCTTAGCCTTAAATCGCGTGATTTGTATCCGTAACTCGATACGAGTTATATTTCCCTTTTCTCTTAAGGACATTAACGCTTCCGTTCTTACTAATGACACATATATTCTATGAGCACTATGACTAAGACTTAAGTTGGTCATTACCTGCATAATACAACAGAAGACCCTAATAAGCACCAAGACCTTTTCCGCATGTACCCCAATAAGAGTCTATACTTATTTACAAGGACAATATCATCTTGTAGAACCTCCTTTAATGCAGTTATAGTATTAGTTAATTATTTTTAAGTAGGGTAATATGCCTCATAACATAGTACCACATAGCCCTACTGACCCATTGATGAAGTATAATAGGATGACACAACTTTAAACTTGCGTAAGAAGATAGTGTTTATTCGGCCTGTAGAAATTAAAGGTCTATACCCCTATATTTGATCGACTAGCGACTTAGATAAGGAGTAGTATGACCACTAGAGACACGGTAGAGTCTTATTATGTTTTGTTTATGAACTCGAGTTATTTTGTAATGTCTCTCATCATAATCTAGCATGCTTATATTTTTGTACTACCTCGACTTATGCTGCTGTTACAGCCTAGTTTTACAAGCTCATCATTTTATCAAGCTTGTTCATGACATATGTATTATTGGACGCATACACTAATACATTTCAGAATCAGTGTACTACGGTCTGATCAACCATAGTGCGCTTGGTTCGCCCTTCGCATAACTACTTTACGTGGATTGAGATAGATAATGATTAGTAGACGAATGTACTTGCCCTCTAGATATGCCTGAGCATATCGTATCCGTTATGTAACTGTACTGATACGAGCAAGTGAATAGGAATTACCCAAAATAGGATTTTAATCCATAACTGCCTTGACAATTTCCATTGAATTCCTTAAACGCCTTGACCCCCACACTCCTAATCTATTACCTCCCCCTTGAACTCTTTATCAATATTTTTCGTCTTCCCTTATTTTGGAAAGACGAAACCTCGTGCTTAGCATAAGTTGATACACAAATAGTATTAGATGTATCCTATGGGCCAAATACATTATTTGATGATTATTTTGTAACCACGGGCATATCACATGTAATATATTGGTGTTAAAATTTTTGAGGATTGAGTAACAGGATTAAGTAAAATTAAGGAATGAGATTTCTAAAGTATAAGAGCCTTATGTGATAGAGGGGTAGATCCTAAGTTAGGTAGCAGTTGCATTATCAGCTTGAAAGGAATTTCTTTAGATTGTGATCGAACAAATTTTGATTTAAAGATTCAAGTCATTTTAATTTTTGAATTTTGGACGAATAAGTAAGAGGATGAGGATCAATGAATTTCAATTTTTAGCACGTGATTCGAATTTTGAGAATTGGGAACTGAAACATCGATTTAAATCTCGAGGAAAATAAATAGAACTCTAAACGTGGACATGGACGGATTAAATTTCGAATTTGAGGATTAAAATAAAAGAAATTTTTTTGGTTGCAGGATTACCTATTTGAACTATTGAGGATAGAAATTGAATTTTAAAAAAATTAAAGAATACGTAATTCACAAGTTGAGGATAGAAATAATAAGTGATTATAATTTTCTAGAGGAAATTTTAACAGTTGAAGAATGCGACGTAAATTCTGATTTGGGATGTCATAGAGATTTGAATTAGATTAGATGTGGATTATTAAATTAAGAATAGAGAAGACAACGCGATGTGTGGACGTTCGATTTAAATAATGGTTCAATTTGAAAGAGATTTCGATGGATTTGAAAAAGTTAAATTTTGGAAGAGATTGCGATTTAACTTGCCTTATGTACGCAAGTGAAGGAGTTAAACCAATGATACCTTATTTTAATTTTGATGACAAAATTATTTTTAAGTTGGGTAGATTGTAAACCCCCTCACCCAAAATTAGGGTTACTTGGCTTATATAGTGGAATTAGGGATAGTTGAACCCAATTAGAATTTAGAACACGGCATCTGATTTAACTGTATATTATTTTATCGCGTAGCGCACCTTACCGTTGCTTCATTAATTGGAGCTCTACACTAACCATTGCCTTCCAACGAATTTCACAACCCTGTCCTAGACTTGACCACCATCTATTCTGACCTCTGTATAAATTATAATCATGCTTTCTGGTGCGACATTTTAGTCGCACTATAAACGTCGCAGACGTTATTTTATAATTCTAAATAAAATTACATCTTCGTACCCATGTGCGTTCCAATCGAAATTGGAGACAAAATCTTGACCGTTTTGTACCACCCGAATTTTTATTAATATTTTATACTGTATCTTCTATGCCCCGGACACTTGTGTCCGACCTAATTCTATTCCCAAGTACTTCTAATTAATTCCAGAACATTGTGCGCATTCAATTAATTTAATTTAATCTAATTTTTGTCTTATACAATTTTTCTAATTGTTGGGGGGCTATTATGCAAAAATGCACTGAGGTGTCCCCACCGTTGGACAATACATGAAGAAATCTAATTTTCCCTTCACGTGAATTTTTTTGTAATTTTCGGGAAGTGCAAACGCGCATATCGTCCTAATTTAAATTTCAGCCTTGTATTTAATTAATACAAAATTGTAGCCTTCCCAAACATCCCCCTGTGAGCCCAAAGCCCAACCCAAGAGGACGTAGACCAAAGTCAAGTTTTCTAGGTCAACAAAACCCCAAATCCTACATATAAATGCAACCTTCTTTCCTTTTCGTTATTTTTCTAAAACAAACCTAAACCATCCTAGCCGACACAACTGTTCACCCTTCCTTCCTTCAGCCGACCAACCTACGCCGGAGTTCTCGCCTGAGTCGTCAGCGTCGGACCTCCTTCCCTCCGCCGTGCCCGCTGTACTGCACCTCGCCACATCCGAGCCCTCCCCCTCGTCGACTTCCTCTTCCCCGACCAACACCCCGCGGCCGTCCCTAAACGCCGTGAGCCACCGACCGCCTGAGGATGCCCTGTAGTCATCTCCATCCTCCCCGAGTCGACCTCCACCTCAGATCAGCCTCCGCCACGGCCGTCACCACTCCACCACCCACGACGGACTCGACCTCCTCTCCACCCTGCCCTCCTTTCTCCCCCGCCTCTACACTGCTCCTCGACGACCGGAACAGCACCCAGGCCACCCTACAGCAACATCACCGCCATATCCGACCTTTCCTCCTCTCCATCGACCAGTGCAGCCGCCTGAACGTCGACAACAGCAGTCTCGACGCCTGAACTGCCGAGACGGACCTCCCTCTCCCTTTTCTGTCATCTTCTTTCTCCTCCTCCCTGTCGTCCCTACTCCCTGACCCCTCCTTTTGTAAACCCCCTCAATTTTATTTTGTAGATAGATAGAGTGGACCAGGAATATTTTGATAGAAGATATTGAGGTTTAGAGTAGAGGATATTTATCTGGAATTTTAATCCAATTAATTAAAACAGTGACACACCCGATCTTTGTCTAATTATTCGGAGCCCATTATCAGCCCATGAATTCCGTATAAATATTGTAAACTCGACTCAACTAGCCAAATTAGGCACTGGACTTTTCTGACTGTTAAAATCAACTTTTGTGTGCTCTAAATTAATTGCGCAACATTTTCGAAAATCGTAAACCTTATTTAATTTCGTGTCGGAAACCTGTGTCGTTACCCTCGATTTTGGGGTACCAACTTAACCCGTTGAGCTGGACCAACTAAAGGGTCCAAGACTGACTCCAAGCCCCCACCATTTTTGGCCTTTGCGCCGTTTCCAGATTTTGACCCCGCGGGCCCCAATTAAATTAAATTTGCGGGACGCGTTATCTTTATTTAAATCAGAATTTACCAACTTTGTAAATTCTTTTTTTATATTAATTTAATCCCAATGCCCTTCAACTTAGACTCGCGCCTAACGCGCAACACCCCCTCACCATGACAATTTTTAAATATATTTTTCTCTGTAATTTTTGCGTCATTTTATGTGTCCATGCAAATTCCCGAATTTACGGGGGCTTATTTGCAATTAATAATTTGTTGGCAACATCCCATTGGCTTAGGCAAATGAAGAACACCCTCCCCCTCTCTTGACCGGTTCTAGCTCACTCTCTCTCCCCCTTGGATGTACTTTCCCTTCATGTTAAATCAAGACCATTCATTCAAATTAGTTCACTCAATCCTCACCACACACTCAATGCACACCCCCCTATTTAATACCTCACACACTTCCCCTCTTCCCTAGGCCGGCCCTAATCCCTAGGAGCTTGGGAAACCACCCCCCTCACTCTCACTCCTCCCACTCCTTCCCTCAACCGTAAGTTCTCCTTCTTCCTCTCTTCTTCTTCTTTTTCTTTCTTCTTCTTCTCCCTTTCTCCTTCATGAGGAGCCCATATCCGGCCAACTGATCCCTGTTCTCCGGCAGCCCCTCCGGTCGAGCAGGCAGCACCCTTCTGTCCTCCGGCGGCTGACCTCTCCTCCGACCACGCCGGCGAGATCCAGCGGCCCGCAGCGCAGTCACTGTCCAACCCGCTGTAACCCGCGTCGAGCCCGTACCCCGCAACTTGGCCCGCTGCAACCAGCTTCGCCGCTGTTTCCATCGTCGAGCCGCACCCGCAGCTCCGACGAACCAGTCCAACGTCGAGCCCCATCCGATCTCCATCAACTCCGGCGACACGGTTCGAGCAACCCGCCGAACTGTGCGTCCCGATCCCCCGCTTCGGCTGCAGTCCGTCTCCCCCCCGCGGCCGTGCGTCCCCACCACCAGGCCGACCTCCCCCGTTGCGTGCTCCACCTCCGGCCACCAGCTCTACACCAACACCTCCTTCCTCCTCACCTCCTTCTTCATCACCACCACTACCACCATTATCACCACCACCTTCAACTCCACCACCACCGGATATTCCCCATTTTTCAGCCAGCTCCTCCTCGCTCCGGCCGTTTGGGTATACTCCTCCCCCTCTCTATTTTGATATATATTGTTTATATAATTTTAGCATATTGCAAATGAATCTTGTGTTTAATGTAGTGTTTAGGGTTTATGTACTTGAGTATTTAAGTGAAATTAATGGATCTTTGATTAGGGTAGGGATATATGAAATGGTTAAGAACTATATGCATGGGTGGAAAATACATGATTAATAATTAAGGCATGGAATATATATATTGAGTTCATGATATTGGGATACATTAAGTTGTTAAGGCATTTCAATGAATATATGCAATTGATTATGGTTGGTAAACAGATTTAAATTATGGAGAATTAAGGTTCTGATATTGGAACATGGATGAACATCGAGGAGCAGGTGTTTAATGATGAACTAGTGTATAATATCAAACCTTCGTCACTCACGGGGGATTGATAAAACATTGATTATTATTGAGGAGCAGGTGAGTGTTGTGTAGTAGTGGGTGATGTTGAACCAATAATCCTTCATTGACATTTGATGAATAATGATGAACTTAATTCAGTAATAGTTTTATTGTGAAATGATAATGGGTGTATATATATTGAAGATTTTATATAATTAATAATTTATTCGAGGATGAGGTTTAGAATATGTGGGATAATGTCTGTGAGGACCCGAGGCGAAACTGAGGAATTGATCTTGGTTTGAACCACCGAACATCGTGATAAATATAGTAAGAATGAGGTTTGATTTGATGATGTGGCACTTATGACTAGATGATTCGACGTATCGTACCGATAGTCAACTATGGTCAACCCCCTAGTGTCTTGTCCCTGTGAGTCGTAGCTGAGACTGAGTTTGGGTGTAGATGTGTGTCGCATCCCTATCTGTCGTAGAATAGATTATTGATTCTGGTTTGTATCTCATCTCTAGGTACTGTGGGACCTGAGGACTTGGACGTGGTACTGGATCCTCGTCATCAGCAGCCGGACGCAGGCAAGTGTACCTTGCCACCCTGTATTTCAGTTTACAGATATTTATTGTTTCGTATGTACATCGTGCACGTAGTTATATTAACGTTCGGTACTTCACGTTCGGTTCACAACCGGGTGAAGACGTACGTCATAGCATCCTAGGAAGATTGTTGGATGATTCGTAGTATCTCGATATGCGTGCCTGAGTTTATCGATACCCCAGGACACACTCGTACACTGTGATCGTGCCAGATTCCTGTATCCTGATACTGATATCATGACCAGAGACTGGGACGACCTTAGGGTCGCGTCTGTTGAGTTATCTTTCGTGTGTCGAGACTGTTAGAGGTTCAGGTTAAGCGCACAATCGTTGACCGCTTGGGATGGGGAAGACAGTTACTAGACGTTTGGGCTACTCTGCACGCGCTTATATATGTATATGTAGTGATCCTGTTTCATAGTGTAGTGATCCTGTTTCATAGTGTAGTGGTAACACCCGTGTGTCTCTGTGCTCGGAGCTACGGTACGATCCGTGTGTCTCTGTGTTCGGAGCTGCGGTTTTATTTTGGACAGCCCACGCGTCGAACATTGTCTTTAAACTGTGTCACACTAGTTGGTTATGATAGAGTACCCTGTCGTGCACTTGTACTTTCTGTTTACTTGGCATGTTATATTTCTGTACCTTGTTACGTCCCTCTGAGGACCTGGTTCCCTGCCAGTTTTGCAGCATAGACGATTTCGGAGCACTTGGAGATACTGATGGAGTGGCATATCTTGCGAGCATGGTACCAGGTACTCATATTATATCTACCGGCATTATGGTTATTTTACATTGATTATTCCTCTGCTGTTGTAGCCTAGTTTTGTAGACTCATACTTCTTCTCGAGTCTATTCGAGTTAGTGTGTTATTGGGCGGCCGACCTTAGCACATATAGCTCTTTCTTGTTTACTGTTGTACATTGTGGATTGAGACATAGAGGTTTACATTTATGGAATATCTAGATAGTGCCCTTTATATTACAGCTTATACGTATTCGAGTCAGACCAGAGTCTGGTCGAATGCATAGCTGGCGTGTCACGTATTCCTGGTCCTATGTATTTTGGGACTGGGGCGTGACATATTTTTGTGGTGGCCCATGCAGGTCCGATTTAAATCGTCTTGGTCACCTGACTATGCCAAACGAGCCTGCAAATTAGGAATAGATGATATGATTGTTGAATAGAATCTCAATCCATAATCGATTTTAAAACTCTTTGTATGTGATTATCGCCCTTGGACTTCCACTTTGCATTCGTTCAATCTTCGTCAATATCGCTATCCTTGTTTCTCGTCCCCTATTGTTCGGGGAGACGAATGCTTGTGACTGATGATTTTCCTCCAGAAGAAGATCGAAGACCAGACGGCAGAAGGCAGAATTCGTGTACCTTTCTCTGGGAATAGGGTTACCTTATCAGGATAGATTGATGGGTTCCTTGGATTCTAGAACTAGTGTGGAAGGTTGGTAAGAGAGTTTGACCCAATAGTACCCTACCTGTGCTTGAGGTAACAGTAATCTTGAAAGCACTGAGAGCTAGAAGGATTGTTGATCATGACCTAGGATGATTTATGAGAACGCATAGCCTGATGATGGAAACTAGTGGGTGGATATGATAGCAATACTAGGAATGATATTATGGACTAAGAGGAGATAAAATTACAAGCTCTCACTTGGATGATGATGATCTAATACCAGAAATTTTAGTAGTTGCTTGGGTGACATCATTATTATAATTGCACTAGGTGACTTGGACAGATAAATAACGAAAAGAAGGAATTTGAGGAATAAAATTTTAGAGAAAACTTTGAGGAGGAGAATTATACATTAGGCAAGGAATTTTTTTCTTTTTCTTTTGAGGATTGATGTTGGAAACAGAATGGGAGAAATTATTTTGAGGTTTAGTTTAGACTATGACCTTATCCTAGACATGGATTGGTTGTGCCAATACCACGCAACGCTTGATTGCCGTTATGGTTGTGTCACCTTTAGACCACCGGATTAACCTGAGTTTGAGTTATTAGAGAGCCTGGAAGCATGGTGCCCATCTACCTTGGAGGCATACAATACAGGAGGTGAACCAGTGTACCACCATGTTATAGCGGAGTTGAGGATATTTTCTAGATAATCTTCTAGGCCTGCCCCCTGACAGAAAGAGTTTGTTACAGAGTTGACTCCAAGAGCCGAGCCGATTATTTTTCTGTCTTCAGACTAGCACCGACAGAGTTTGGTTGAGTCGGAAGTCCATAATAGAGGACCTCTTAGACAAGGGTTTCGGTCGGGCTAGTATTTTTCCATGAGAAGCAACCATCTTATAGTACCGAAGAAGGACGAGACGGTACGTCTATGTATTGATTTCAGGGACGGTATGTTTGTGTATCGATTACAGGATTTAATGCAGTAACGGTAAAGAACAAGTACCCTATGCCACGCATCGATAATTTATTTGATTAGCTTAGTGGCGCATGTGTATTCTCGAAGATCGATCTCAGATCCGGTTATCATCAGATCAAGGTACGGAAAGAGGACATCCAAAAGACGTCCTTGCGGATGAAGTATGGCCACTATAAGTTTTTAGTCATGCCGTTTGGTTTGACCAACGCGCCAGCAGTATTTATGAGCTTGAGGAACAAGGTTTTCCACCAGTACTTGAATAAGTTCGTGGTGGTATTTATAGACGATATCCTGATATATTCCAAGAGCCAGGAGGAGCATGAGAGACATCTCAGGATTGTGTTGGAGACGCTGAGACATGAGAGGATGTACGCCAAACTCAGCAAATGTGAGTTTTGCTTGGACAGAGTACCATTTCTGGGACACATAATCACCGGAGATGGACTATCAGTTGATCCGGAGAAGATAGCTGCAGTAGAGACCTGGCCTACCCCTACATCAGTTACGGAGGTTAGGAGTTTCCTCGGACTTGTCGGATATTACCGGAGGTTCGTGGAAAACTTTTCGAGGATAGCTGCGCCTATAACGCGACTGACGCGTAAGGGCAAAGAGTTTATCTGGACCGACAAGTGTCAGGCAGCTTTCGATGAGCTGAAGAAGCGTCTGACATCAGCACCAATTTTGACACTACCTTCCGGATCAGGAGGATTTGTAGTGTACAATGATGCGTCAGGGAGCGGATTGGGATGTGTACTGATGCAACACGGCAAGGTGATAGCCTACGCATCGAGACAGTTAAGAGTTCATGAAAAGAACTATCCGACGCACGACTTGGAGCTAGCTGCGGTGATATTTGCACTAAAGCTATGGAGACATTACCTTTATGGTGAGCATGTTGAGATTTATACAGATCATAAAAGCCTGAAGTACGTCTACACGCAGAAAGAGCTCAATATGAGGCAGAGACGCTGGCTAGAGCTGATGACAGATTATGATATTGAGCTACAGTACCACCCTGGCAAGGCGAACGTTGTAGCAGATGCCTTAAGCAGGAAGCCCATGGCATACTTTTTGATGACGCAGCGACAGTTGCTAGAGGATCTCCAGGAGCTTGGGATAAAGATCGTATTGCCAGGCACGGATGGACAGATGGCCAGTCTTGAGGTTCAGTCTACTTTGATAGAGAGGATCAAGACAGCATTGCCTACAGATATGAGATTTAGACGATTGTAAGAAAGGACAGAGGCAAGCATGCAGACGGAACTCAGGATTCTTGGAGACGGATCATTGAGGTATGGAGATCGCCTATACGTTCCAAGTGACTAGCTACGCCAAGAGTTGATGACCGAGGCGCATAGCTCGACTTATTCAATTTATTCCGGGGGTACGAAGATGTACCAAGACTTGAAACAATTCTGGTAACATGGGATGAAAAGAGATATTGCGAGATTCGTGGCAAGATGCTTGGTATGTCAACGAGTCAAGGCAGAATACTTGAGAACAGCAGGACTATTGCAGCCGCTTCCCATTTTTGAGTGGAAGTGGGAACACATTACCATGGACTTCGTCACAGGATTCCCGCGAAGCCCTAGCGGGAAGGATGCAGTTTGGGTTATCGTAGACAGACTCACCGAGTCTGCATATTTCTTGCCCTTCAGAGTTGGGCAATCCACAGAGATACTAGATGACATGTATATGAGTCAGATAGTACGATTACATGGAGTGCCTGTCAGCATCGTATCGGATCGTGATTCCAGATTCACGTCACATTTTTGGTGGAGTATGCAGGAGAGCCTAGGAACTCGTCTCAAGTTCAGCACTGCGTACCATTCACAGACTAACGGACAGTCAGAGCGCATGATACAGATATTAGAGGATATGTTGAGAGCGTGCATGATTGATTTTGGAGGATCTTGGGAGGACCATCTACACTTGGTGGAATTCTCCTACAATAACAGTTACCAGGCCAGCATACAGATGGCACCTTATGAGGCACTGTACGGCAGGAAATATAGGTCGCCAGTTTGTTGGAGTGACGTGGGAGAGCGTCAGATACTTGGTCCAGAGTTGGTGACACAGACAGTAGAGAAGGTCAAGCAGATTCAGAGCCACCTGCGCGCAGCACAGGACCGACGAAAACACTGGGCAGATGCGCACTGCAGACCATTGAAGTTCAAGGAGGGTGACCACGTATTTTTGAGGATATTGTCCCTCGTGGTACCATCAGATTCGGAGGCAGCGGCAAGCTGAGTCCGAGGTACATCGGACCTTTTGATATTTTGGAACGAGTTGGCGAAGTGGCGTACCGTCTTGCATTACCTCCATCATTCGAGGGAGTACATGACGTATTTCACGTATCGCAGCTGAGGAGATATGTCGTAGACCCTAGCCACGTGCTTAATCATTTGGAGATTATAGTCGGGCCTAGTATGTCTTACGTAGAGCAGCCAGTTGAGATCCTCGATCGCAGCAAGAAGACGTTGAGAGGACAGACGATTCGACTGGTCAGAGTGGCATGGAAGCACCATTCACCAGGCGAGTCTACTTGGGAGCGCGAGGATTCTATTCGGCAGCGATTCCTGTACTTATTTGAGGAGCAAGGTACGAATTTACGTAAGGAAAATTTAATTACTAGTTATTTTAAAATTTCTGTTAGATATTATCGTGCTTTACTTTTAATTTCGGGGACGAAATTTTTCTAAGTTGGGAAGAATGTAAACCCCCTCAATTTTATTTTGTAGATAGATAGAGTGGACCAGGAATATTTTGATAGAAGATATTGAGGTTTAGAGTAGAGGATATTTACCTGGAATTTTAATCCAATTAATTAAAACAGTGACACACCCGATCTTTGTCTAATTATTCGGAGCCCATTATCAGCCCATGAATTCCGTACAAATATTGTACACTCGACTCAACTCGCCAAATTAGGCACTGGACTTTTCTGACTATTAAAATCAACTTTTGTGTGCTCTAAATTAATTGCGCAACATTTCCGAAAATCGTAAACCTTATTTAATTTCGTGTCGGACACCTGTGTCGTTACCCTCGATTTTGGGGTACCAACTTAACCCGTTGAGCCGGACCAACTAAAGGGTCCAAGACTGACTCCAAGCCCCCACCATTTTTGGCCTTGCGCCGTTTCCAGATTTTGACCCCGCGGGCCCCAATTAAATTAAATTCGCGGGACGCGTTATCTTTATTTAAATCAGAATTTACCAACTTTGTAAATTCTTTTTTTATATTAATTTAATCCCAATGCCCTTCAACTTAGACCCGCGCCTAACGCGCAACACCCCCTCACCATGACAATTTTTAAATATATTTTTCTTCGTAATTTTTGGGTCATTTCATGTGTCCATGCAAATTCCCGAATTTACGGGGGCTTATTTGCAATTAATAATTTGTTGGCAACATCCCATTGGCTTAGGCAAATGAAGAACACCCTCCCCCTCTCTTGACCGGTTCTAGCTCACTCTCTCTCCCCCTTGGATATACTTTTCTTTCATGTTAAATCAAGATCATTCATTCAAATTAGTTCACTCAATCCTCACCACACACTCAATGCACACCCCCCTATTTAATCCCTCACAAACTTCCCCTCTTCCCTAGGCCGGCCCTAATCCCTAGGAGCTTGGGAAACCACCCCCCTCACTCTCACTCCTCCCACTCCTTCCCTCAACCGTAAGTTCTCCTTCTTCCTCTCTTCTTCTTCTTTTTCTTTCTTCTTCTTCTTCCTTTCTCCTTCATGAGGAGCCCATATCCGGCCAATTGATCCCTGTTCTTCGGCAGCCCCTCCGGTCGAGCAGGCAGCACCCTTCTGTCCTCCGGCGGCTGACCTCTCCTCCGACTACGTCGGCGAGATCCAGCGGCCCGCAGCATAGTCACTGTCCAACCCGCTACAACCGGCGTCGAGCCCGTACCCCGCAGCTTGGCCCGCTGCAACCAGCTCCGCCGCTGCTTCCATCGTCGAGCCGCACCCGCAGCTCCGACGAACCAGTCCAACGCCGAGCCCCATCCGATCTCCATCAACTCCGGCGACACGGTTCGAGCAACCCGCCGAACTGTGCGTCCCGATCCCCCGCTTCTGCTGCAGTCCGTCTCCCCCCCGCGTCCGTGCGTCCCCACCGCCAAGCCGACCTCCCTCGCTGCGTTCTCCACCTCTGGCCACCAGCTCTACACCAATACCTCCTTCCTCCTCACCTCCTTCTTCATCACCACCACTACCACCATTATCACCACCACCTTCAACTCCACCACCACCGGACATTCCCCATTTTCCGGCCAGCTCCTCCTCGCTCCGGCCGTTTGGGTATACTCCTCCCCCTCTCTATTTTGATATATATTGTTTATGTAATTTTAGCATATTGCAAATGAATCTTGTGTTTAATGTAGTGTTTAGGGTTTATGTACTTGAGTATTTAAGTGAAATTAATGGATCTTTGATTAGGGTGGGGATATATGAAATGGTTAAGAACTATATGCATGGGTGGAAAATACATGATTAATAATTAAGGCATGGAATATATATATTGAGTTCATGATATTGGGATACATTGAGTTGTTAAGGCATTTCAATGAATATATGCAATTGATTATGGTTGGTGAACAGATTTAAATTATGGAGAATTAAGGTTCTGATATTGGAACATGGATGAACATCGAGGAGCAGGTGTTTAATAATGAACTAGTGTATAATATCAAACCTTCGTCACTCACGGGGGATTGATAAAACATTGATTATTATTGAGGAGCGGGTGAGTGTTGTGTAGTAGTGGGTGATGTTGAACCAATAATCCTTCATTGACATTTGATGAATAATGATGAACTTAATTCAGTAATAGTTTTATTGTGAAATGATAATGGGTGTATATATATTGAAGATTTTATATAATTAATAATTTATTCGAGGATGAGGTTTAGAATATGTGGGATAATGTCTGTGAGGACCCGAGGCAAAACTGAGGAATTGATCTTGGTTTGAACCACCGAACATCGTGATGAATATAGTAAGAATGAGGTTTGATTTGATGATGTGGCACTTATGACTAGATAATTCGACGTATCGTACCGATAGTCAACTGTGGTCAACCCCTAGTGTCTTGTCCCTGTGAGTCATAGCTGAGACTGAGTTTGGGTGTAGATGTGTGTCGCATCCTTGTCTGTCGTAGAATAGATTATTGATTCTGGTTTGTATCTTATCTCTAGGTACTGTGGGACCTGAGGACTTGGACGTGGTACCGGATCCCCGTCATCAGCAGCCGGACGCAGGCAAGTGTACCTTGCCACCCTGTATTTCAGTTTACAGATATTTGTTATTTCATATGTACATCGTGCACGTAGTTATATTGACGTTCGGTACTTCACATCCGGTTCACAACCGGGTGAAGACGTACGTCATAGCATCCTAGGAAGATTGTTGGATGATTCGTAGTATCTCGATATGCGTACCTGAGTTTATCGATACCCCAGGACACACTCGTACACTGTGATCGTGCCAAATTCCTGTATCCTGATACTGACATCATGACCAGAGACTGGGACGACCTTAGGGTCGCGTCTGTTGAGTTATCTTCCGTGTGTCGAGACTGTTAGAGGTTCAGGTTTAGCGCACAATCGTTGACCGCTTGGGATGGGGAAGACAGTTGGGGAAGACAGTTACTAGACGTTTGGGCTACTCTGCACGCGCTTATATATGTATATGTAGTGATCCTGTTTCATAGTGTAGTAATCCTGTTTCATAGTGTAGTGGTAACACCCGTGTGTCTCTGTGCTCGGAGCTACGGTACGACCCGTGTGTCTCTGTGTTCGGAGCTGCGGTTTTATTTTGGACAGCCCACGCGTCGAACATTGTCTTTAAACTGTGTCACACTAGTTGGTTATGATAGAGTACCCTGTCGTGCACTTGTACTTTCTGTTTACTTGGCATGCTATATTTCTGTACCTTGTTACGTCCCTCTGAGGACCTGGTTCCCTGCCAGTTTTGCAGCATAGACGATTTTGGAGCACTTGGAGATACTGATGGAGTGGCATATCTTGCGAGCATGGTACCAGGACTCACATTATATCTACCGGCATTATAGTTATTTTACATTGATTATTCCTCTGCTGTTGTAGCCTAGTTTTGTAGACTCATACTTCTTCTCGAGTTTATTCGAGTTAGTGTGTTATTGGGCGGCCGACCTTAGCACATATAGCTCTTTCTTGTTTACTGTTGTACATTATGGATTGAGACATAGAGGTTTACATTTATAGAATATCTAGATAGTGCCCTTCATATTACAGCTTATACGTATTCGAGTCAGACCAGAGTCTGGTCGAATGCGTAGCTGGCGTGTCACATATTCCTGGTCCTACGTATTTTGGGACTGGGGCGTGACACCTTTCCCCATGGTCGGACCCCCTACTGGCCGGAATCCGGTGATCATCACCATCTCCACCATCCTTTCGTCTCATCAATAACTCATCCTCGTTGTCGTCGTCATAGTCATCCCCACCTCTATTACCTTCACCACCATCATCGCCATCATCACCGACATCGTCACCATCCCCATCATAATAATCATCAATATTATCCTCATCCCTATCATCCTCATCACTGTCATCATCACCATTGCCCTAATCACCCTCATCCTTGTGCTCATCATGGACCCCTCACCCTTGCCAGACAACCGTAGCAGACACCCCAATTCCCGTACCTGTGCACGTTGACCCCGAGGACCATTGGATCGTTCTGTGCGACTTCTGGAGCAGGTTATTGGTGCTACGCAGCCTTCTCGCTAGGCAAGTATACCTTGCCTTGTTATATTGTTTAAATTCTGCATTATTTTAGCTGCATGTTATTATTATAATTATGCGCGTCCGAGAGAGACTCGGGTGCAGTCAACGAATGCGTTGACGTTAGGATAGTGTCTGACCTAGTGTCTAGTAGACCCACCTAAAGTCGTGGAGTTACTGGTATGACTCTCAGGCCTTGACACATCTCCTACACGTGTTGTGAGTCTCATGTAGGACACTGTCCTGCGTATGTGGTTGGCCACCTGTACGTGTAGGCGTACGACGGATAGGGTATAACTGCTAATAGCGATGCATGTTAGAAGACTTAGCAGTTATTGATAGGCGGAGCATAGACTAGCGTGGTACGATGGTCCCATCCTTGACCTGGTTTAGTTAAAGGATTGGGCTATTATTCTAGTGATAGACCATGAGCCAGGGTTACGATGTCGAGGCGTAGTAGCTGACACGTGTTATGGATACAACATGCTTAGATCATTGGGCAGGGAGGATAACTAGTAGGCGTATGGGGTACACACATTGGAGCCGTAGTTTCGGAGGAGCCTCGGATCCAATGACCTTCCCTTTATACTGACGCCACATTCTTCGGAGCGATATAGACGATATACTGTACTGATGCCATTCTCTTCAGAGCATGGACGTTATGCCTACACCTACTCATACGCACCAGCGTTGTCCTCACATTGCATTCACTTAGATGGTTAGGCCACCCTGGAGTTTTTACAGTATTTACTTTATGGCATGCATTTTGTATCTTGTTATGTCCCTCTGAGGACCTGGACCATTTTTAGGTGTATTGTTCATGAGTATTCGCAGGAGCACAGGTTCAGACTTGCTACGCATTCGCGATGAGGTCTTCTCTTCGAGCCCATGATTGGTAGTTGATATTCTTATTTTGTATTTATCTTGTGTATTCCATATTCTAGTTCGGCAGTGGATTTGTTTCCATCCGACTGTTATTTTTGAAATACCTCACGTTGATATCTAGCTCGTAGATACTAGACATTTATTTATATTGATTCTATGGATGAGATCTAGATTATACCATGTGACTTGTGATGGATTTATACCACTTGTGGATATTGTTATTTATATTACAGCGTACGTGTGCTATGGTTTCCATATATTGGAGTACCATATTCATACGGCTGGCATGTTCACGTGTCCTAGTCCTACGTATTTTTGGGACTGGGACGTGACAAGTGGCAGAAAGCTTGTTGTGACTGTCTCTGCGGCTGCGATGCCTGGTGAAATGGGGCCCTAGCTGGAGTCTGGTGATGTTGCGGCTACTGAAAAGGCTTGGACTAGAAATGAGGATGCTTGACAGATATTGTACTATTGTTTGCCCCCAGAAAAGAATTATGATCTCTCTTGAGCTTCAAACCCAACCCTCGCTCAACCTTGCGTGCTTCCGCAAGTATCTCCGAGTAGGTCTAATAAAAAGACAGAATAAGGATCTTCACTTCCCAGTTTAGACCCTCACAAAAATAAATATCTCGAACCTCCGACTCTCTCACCAAATACTCTGCAAATCGGCTCAACCTGTCGAACTTTGCAGCATATTCCTCCATAGACATGCTCCCCTAAATGAGGCTCTCAAACTGCCTCTCCAAGTCTAACATGTCTGCCTGAGCGAAGAACTTCTTCTTGAAGAGGTCCTTGAACACCTCCTAAGACTATCCTGCGTCAACAAGAATTGGCTCATTCCTGAACCAAGTGCGGGCGACATCGGAGAGTTAAAGTCCTACCGCCTCAACCTTCAGATCCTCATAAAGACGGGACACCCTCATAAGATTCTTAATGTCCTCGAGCCAATCATCAGCATAGACGATGCCCTCCATCCCCTTGAAGACCCTAGGCTCCAGCTTCTTGAAGTCCTGAATATTGCCTGGCCGAAGCTGAGCAACCTACTGCTGGACCAAAACTCCTCTCTCTACAATGGCATGAGCAAGATGATGAGCACTCTCGATGCCCTGCCGTAAGACGTCGGTCTGTCTCTGGTGTGCCTCAGACTGAGCCCTCTGTGCCTCCAATATTTGTAAAACAGTGTGAATATTTGTGTCGCATCTGCTGGCACGAAAGGTAGAGGTGGAAGTCCCTTAGATACAGCTGGCATAGTCCTCTGAGTAGGAGATGGACCTTCGAAAGCAGCTGACACTCCAATTACCGGAGAAGGGACTGGTGCAGGCCCTCGGGACGTCGTAGACCTCTCAGAAGCTGCTCTCCTGTGGTGTGATCTAGTCTTAGGCGGCATTCTGAGACAAAGTGAAAGAAAGAATCAATATGGCACATAATGTAAGATACTCAAAGGAAGAACAGTTTAAAGATCAAATATCAATAACAAGGAAGAATAGTTGAAGGAATCAAAGAATTTTTCCTAGAGGTGATTGATTATTCTCAGCCTATAGCCTATATCCTATATCCTATATCCTATATTCTGAAATAGGCTCGTAATAGCACTCAATTCAGAGCACCACTACGAATTGCACTAGTTACGACCTTAAAGATATGCATGGGCCACCACTAAAAATGTGTCACGACCCACACCCGGTGTAGGGATGCAAGTTGGAAACAACGCCCAGCCTAATCCGCAGAATCGGCGATAGAACGTTGTTTGGATAATCTATCTAATAATATAATAAGCAACCAGCAATATCAATATACTAAATCAAAGATCTAAGATGGAGAATAGCATGAATATGATAAAAAAATAAAATAGTCATAATACAACTCATGAGTCAAAAATAATAAAATCAATTGTAGAAGCATAAAATACGCTGCGGAATGGTACGCGTATTATACAGTAAAAATCCCCAACATACATGAAGTCCGCGTAAAACAGAGCTTCAAATCTGCTTGGCATAAAATAAGGCTTTAGAACTGTCCGCGTAAAATAGGGCTTCAGAGCTATTTGGCGTAAAATAGAGCTTCAGAGCTGATCGCGTAAAGCAGCACTTCAAGGGTGTTTTGGCATAAAAAGGTTGCTATACCTCCCTGCGTAAAGTTTAGAATACGTTTGTTTTTAATGTAGCGTGAAGTTGTACGAGGGACTCTTCGTATTCCTCGGATGAATTTGTCAGACAGAACAGTGAACCTTGACTCCTTACAAAAGTACTGCACGATGGTCGAGAGGACGGCTGTGATGATAATTTGGCACAGAGACCCAGGCTATTGTTTAGTGTACGCTGTCTATTCTATATGGGAAAAATAAGTTTTTATGCTCAAGATAAGATGAAATCAGATGCCACGTCGAAAGTTGTTTCTCTTACAGAGTTCGAGGCAAATCTTGGCATTTAATGCACGAGATTGAGGCATATCTCTGCATTTAATGCACGAGATTTCGTCCTATTTTTTAACATTTGTCATGACTGGGAAAGCTAAGACTGGGACTAATACGCTCACATCACCATCCTTGCATTTTTACGCCAACCAGGCTATTTTCAACTATAAGGAGTATGTCGTATGCTATCTCCTCGAAATACGCCAACTCGGATATATTTGCAAAGGTACGTGATAAGGCTATTTAGCCCAAGAATACACTCAAGACCTCAGTCGTGACGGATAATTGGCTATTTTACGCTGGTTATCTATTATCCATACATCCTCAAGTTTTACGCAGAGTTTGGCTTTTACGCCAACAAGACAATTATTTGGCTTTTATGCCAACCATCTTTACGCAGGGGCAGTTACCTACATGGCTTGCATGCCATGATCTTCGAGAAGCAGTTATACACGTTATCTCATGAAGAGACACATGTCATACACATATTCAGAAGACAATTGGAACGTGGGGTAGCAGTTATCATAACCGCAGCGGAAAAGAAGTCTTCTTCTTCACAGCTTGGCTTTTACGCCAACAAGACAGTTATTTGGCTTCTACGCCAACCATCTTTACGTAGGGGCAGTTACCTACTTGGCTTGTATGCCATGATCTTCGAGAAGCAGTTATACGCATTACCTGTAATAGGATACGTGTCATACGCAGACTCATAAGATTATGGGAACGTGGGTAGCAGTTATCATAACTGCAGCGTAAAAGATGCAACTCTCTTCACAGTTTGGCCTTTTATGCCAAACTAGACAGTTATATCATTGATCTCTATAAATAAAGACCCCTGGTCACATGGAGAGACACACACAGACAGAGACCAGAGAGGTCATAATCAGAGAGAGAGAGCAAACAGAGAGTGTTGGTTGACAACTTTGGCAATGAGAACTCAATCCCCCTTGCAACCTTTTAAGCTCTTCTTCTTCTTCTACAGCACTTCTTCATCATCGTGTGGTCCAAGGGACAACATGATCGACCACAGATCAGACTCCTATAGCAATACTTCCCCATAATTATTTTATTGTACTTAACATCCTCGTATAGGATTACTTGTACTCTTTTTCTTGTTTGTAAGCAAAAAAAAGAAAGGTTTTGTATAAACCCGCTTCTTCTTCATTTTGTTTATCCAAACAAAGATGACGACTCTGCTGGAGATGACTTTCTCCTGACGAGAAAGCAATTGCTCAGCACAATGTTGTATCTGTCGGATCAACGAAGAAGACTTGGTCGTCCAGTTCGACCAATCTACTTATGAAGACATGCTTCGTGCAGGGGGTGGCTCTCATTCCTCCTCTGTCCAAAACAACAGGAAGCTGCATAAAGTATGGATACCTAAGACATCCTCTACCCTTCCTGTAAGCTCTTATTCTCTAATCAACAAGGTTGTGATAACGCAGCCTATATGCCCTGTGCGTAAAAATATGTCTCCCGTCTGTGACATGGCAGATAAGACTTTTGGCAATGCCTCAGTGCCAACCCAGAAGTATAAAACGTGCCCTACGCGTAAAACTTTGTCTTCCGTCTGTGACGTGGCAGACAACACTTCTGGTAATGCCTCAATGCCAATCCAGAAGTCTCAGATGCGCCTTGCGCGTAAACCTTCGTCTCCCGTCTGTGACGTAGTAGACAAAATTTCTGGCAAGGCCTTAGTGCCAATACAGAAATCTCAAACACGCCCTGCGCGTAAAAATACATCTCCCGTCTATGATGAGACAGATGGGCCCTTTGATCACATCAGAGGAAAACAAGTGGCGAAACCATCAACCTCTAAGCTGTTACGCCCGTAAAAGAAGAGAGTTCCCACTCTTCAGATTAAGCTTGACGCTGAAGGCCGATTGAGGACTTTCCCTGTTTTACGCGAACCTGTGTAAAAATCCAAATTATGCCAGGATAGGTCTGTCCGCGTAAAGAAGACTCATTTCACGGGAAGATATGCTCCTCGGACAGATGATGGATCATATGCTACTAACATGGGAGAACTGTTGTACTCCTATGGCAGAGAAAGGGTTATGATTCTTAATCTCCACCTTCCTACTAATGTAAAAAGACAGAATAAGTCTTCTTCTTCTTCTGGTAATCTCCCTAATTTGCGTGATTTTTTGATCCAGAAATGCAAAGACAAGGGATCTCCTGATACATCTATTACACCTCCTAGACAACATTATTGTAATAGTCATGAGGTTGTAATTAACCATTGTTGTTCTAAAGCAAAATGGTCAGTTTTCGACCGATTGAACTACTCCTTGTCATTACAGAAAGAAGAACCAGACAACGACATGTTTGGGGGTAGTCACCCTCGACAAAACAGAGCAGCATCCAAAGCTGGGGGTAGAATTCCCTCTGAGTCCAAAGATGATTCAACTATGACCATCTTCCCGGAGGACCGTACGACTCAGGTATCGGAAGCCCGAAAGCCAAAAGGGACTTTCTCCTTCAATGATGAAGACATCATTAAAATCTTCAATATATTGATGAAGGAAAACAAACTTCGGCTACCCAACATCAGATACCCTGAAAGGACTGGCAAGGTCGATGACCCAGAATATTATCTCTTTCATCGATACATTCATCACCCCACAAAGGCATGCTATGTACTGAAAAGGAAAATCTAGGAGTTGATCGACGCCAAAGTTATTACTTTATATTTATAGCGAGAAGACGGTCACTGCAAATTGATCTCACTCCAACGTGGTAATTTTTCTCCCTCAAGAAGTACCGGATGAAGAATCCATAAAATCTCGCCAGCTGAGCAAACTTCAGGACTATCCCCACTCAACAAATCACCCCCTCCAGTGAATAGTTCGGACATGGGTTCACGTCCATATTACCTCTGAACTTTTGTCCAAACATTTTTTTTCTTTTTTCCCCCAGCTGAGTTTGCCATGTCCAAGTGACCTCTGAGCAAACCTCTCAGGCTGTTGCTATCGATCAGTTCATGTCCATATTACCTCTGAATTACGTCTCTCCACTTTCTCCAGCAGAGTAAAATTATCACCACAAAAATGGCCACTTCTATATTACCTCTGTCTTATTTTTGTTTATCTCCACAGAGTCATATCTTACCACGTCCATATTACCTCTGAGTAAGATATTTTCAGAACTTTTTCATGTCCATATTGCCTATGAGTAAAGTTTTGCTCTTCGACTTTCTACTATCACGTTCGCATAACCCCTGGTAGTGCTAGTCATTTTAGCTTATTATCTGTACTTAAGGTACGCCATGGGTAATAAGTCCATAACCCGGAGGTACAAATTAACTCTTGGTTCTTCATCCCCAGCAAGTGCCTATGTGCAACATTTTTCTCTTTCGTTACAAATTCTTGTAAAAAATAAACCATCATCCGTATCCACGAGTCCCGGATACGTAACGGATGATGGATCCTCAAAATCTCTCTAGCGGAGCAATCCTTAGGTCTACTCACACACTCCCGCAAGTGACTATTCAAACCAATCTCATTAGATGCTAGCCATGCTCATATTGTCTCTGAGCTATCGTTGGCATAAAAGTCAAATAACTGTCTCGTTGGCGTAAAAGCCAAATAGCTGTTCTGATGGCGTAAAAGCCAAGTAGCTGTTTTGATGGCATAAAAGCCAAGTAGTTGTCAAACATATGTCATGTTGGCGTAGAAGCCCATTATCTGTCATGTTGGCGTAGAAGCCAAATTATGCCATACTGGCATAGAAGCCAAATTCTGCGTAAAGCTTGATGCTGCATGAATAGGTAACCAGCGTAGAGATATCCAGTTATCCTTCTTTGACTGAGGTTTTAAGCGTATTTTGGGCCAGATAGACTTATCATGCACCTTTGCAAATATAGCCTGAGTTGGCGTATTTCGAGGAGATAGCATACGGCATACTCCTATAGTTTGAAAAATAGCCAGGTCGACGTATTTCAAGGAGATAGCTTACGGCGTGCTCCTATAGCTGAAAATAGCCTGGTTGGCGTAATGTGCGGGGATGGTGACGTGGACGTATTATCCCTAATTATAGCTCCCCAGTCGTTAAAAGTAGAACCAAATCTCATGCATTAAATGCAAAGATCTGCCCCCATCTCGCACATTAATTGCAGAGACGTGCCTCGAGTTTTGTACGAAGAACAGCTTTTGACGTGGCGGTTGGTTTCGTCTCTTCCTGAGCGTAAAAGCTCATCTTTGCCTGTATAAAATAGGCAGCGTATTCCTTGAATGAGTAGACGATGTCTTGTATCAAGGGTTATGTCACTAAACGACAGTTTGGGGCTCTGTATAGAATCAACATAACAGCCGTCCTCTCGATTGTCGTACAGTACTCTTTGTCAGGAGTCAGGTTCACTGCTTCAACTAACAGGTTCATTCGTGGAATACGAAGAGTTCCTCGTACAACTTCCGGCTGCATTAAAAGCAGATAGGTTTCACGCCGAAATGGCGATGTAGCAACCTTTTTACGCCGAAGCAGTCTGAAAATACTGTTTTACGCGGGTTGTTCCGGAGTAATGTTTTATGCTGAACTAGCATTGAAGCTCTGTTGTACGCCAATGGCTCTGAAGTTATGTTTCACGCCACCCAGTGCTGGAGCTCTGTTTTACGCAGACTTCCTGCCTGTTGAAGGTTTTACGCGTATGATTCCCCAGCGTATTTTTTATGCTTCTACAAGACCCCTTCAAAGTTTTCAAATTCCTCGTAATTTGAAACACTTTGAATGAAGCATAAAATGGTCAAGTTTGACTCATTTTGCGAGGCTGATTTCTCGACAAATTTTTAGGAATTTGTTGGGATTTGGTGTGTTCTCCTTTGCCTATATAAAGGCGAATGGGTTAACCAGTTTTTTCCACACTTCCTTTACCACAAAGAGAGAGATGGTTACCGAGCTTCGTTGGGTTGACTTGAGAAAGAAGAAGATCATATTTTTCTAGCATGTAAGAAGCCGTAAAAAGAGGCATCTTTGAGCAAATATCCTCTACAGCGATGGATCATGGAAGGATATCATAGCTTCCTTTGCTCGGAATAATCAGCAATTTCATATGGCGATTCGTCTAGGAGAGAGGAAGGGCCACATTTGGCCACACAGCTTACAAGCTGTATTTTCTCCCATCATGGCGCTGGACGAAAGCAGACAGCTTGGCCCTGTCTTCCAGTATTGAGTTGGGTCTGAACACCCAACACAATTTCTAGGGCATGCCTGCCGTGGCGTATGGAGGGTGGGCTCTAAATAATTTATACAGGCCCAGTTTTGTATCCTCCCGCCATTTATTATTTTCTTGTTAATCGGCCGCGGAAGCCGATTAACTGCTGTAGAAGACGACAAAGATTTACACCAATATGAGAACCTGGCACAGCAGATTCTTGGTGTGATCTTAAATAAAAATAAGAAACCCTTTGTAGAAAAAGGATTTTTATCATATGTAATCATGAAGATGAAAAACCTTTTGTAGACTGGATTTCCATCATATGTAATCATGATTAATAAAATTGTCTTCTTTTACGCTTCTGATGATTTGCCATATTTGTCGTGAGGAAGTCTGAATAGTGTGCAACTTTGATATGTCTGAATAATTTTACGCCAACTCTGATAAAAGAATATCTGATCTCATCTCGTCTTTTACGCGTAGCAGAAGACGCGTAGAAAAACTCCTTAGCATTTAAGTTGAAGATCCAAACTGTCATGCTATTTTGGACGAGGAGTTGCGTAGAGTTCTAAACTGTCACTTCTCCGTTATGAAGAATTCTTGTTTAGATCATCATCTTCACGAATGGTTTTCCCAAAAATCCCTTGGAAAAGGTAAGAAATTCCTGTCGACCAAGTCATACTTGAACTTTTTGTAAAGTATTCTGACTGGACTTCGGATGAACTTCCAAATGACCCAAGAAGAAGAGTCGTCTTCAATGTTGAACTCTGTATATTTTAGGTACTTAGAATATTTTGTAGCCAAAAAGGAGCATCTTCTGCGAAAATCTTTGTAATTGGCCGTCTGTAGCTTTCGAGCGTAGAATCGTAGATGTGTAGCCTCTGAGCGTAAAAAGCTTTCGAGCGTGAAATCATAGATTTGTAGCCTCTGAGCGTAAAATCGTAGGTTTGTAGCCTCTCGAACGTAAAAGCTACTGAGCATAAAATATAGACTTATAGCCTCTGAGCGTAAAATCGTAGATTTGTAGCCTCTCGATCGTAAAAGCTCCTTAGCGTAAAATTATAGATCTGCTCTGCGCGTAAAATCTGGATCCGCTGACTGTCCGTCTTCCATAAATGATAGGCTGACGTGGTCCCAAATCATAACCGAATATTTAATATTGGATTTGGTTAGGAATTCGAAGAGTTATCATAACTCGATAAATAGTCTAAAGTCCTAAGAGAGAAAACTTTTATCTGCCTTCACAAAACACTTGCTTTCTAAGAACCCTTCTTCTTTGTCTCTTTCCTGAGAACTCAGAATCGCCATGGCACCTAAACAGACTTCCACTGCTAAGGGAAAGAAGGTCGCTTCCTTTTCTCGCTCCACTGATCAAGAGCGAGCAACTCCTATTAGGCTGAACGAGCCTCGACTGGAACGCAGCGCTCTGCCGTCGAGCTGTGCCCCTGACATTATAGGTAGAGACTTCGGGAGAAAACAGAATCCTTCGCACATGTTGTATGTGTACGCACAAGGTCATCTTTTGTGCTGAGAGCCTCTTCGAGGAAGATGATGCACAGGGATATTTTATTATTACGCGCACATTCCTAATGTGTCGGCATAAAAACTCTAAATTTTTGCAGTTTGGCATAAAAACTCAGACTGTCGAGATTTGGTGTTTACTACAAACTTTGAGTTTTACGCGCTGGATATGAATATCGGCATAAAAATTCAAATTTTGTCAATCTAGAGTAAAAGCTCAGATTGTCAGATGCTGTCGACCTTGAATTTTACGCAATGGAAAATAGTTTTCCAGCGTAAGACTCAAAAGATTTTTTGCAGTCTTGGCATAAAAGCTCAGACTGATAATCTTTGGCATAAAAGACAAGAGTGTAGCGTCTAGTGTAGAAACTGACTTGTTCTCTTGCATTTTGTAGTGGACTTGCAGATTTCTCCTTTGGCTGAAGTTATGGGCTCTGCTGCTGGGATGTTGAGCTCAAACTATTTGGAGGACTTGTCTCATATGACATTCCCTATTTCTAGAGCCAATTATCCTAAAGAAAGGGGAACCCTTATCTCGTCTCAGGAAGAATGCATGCTGTTGAGTATGATCAGTGGGGAGTCCCTGACATACATAGACGGGACGGAGTATAAGAAGCCAGGGTTCTTGTTCGAGGACGTTATCGACAAACAGTCCCAGACTAAACCCAAGAAGGAGGATTGGGTGTTTACTGCTGAGGGCACGGTCATGTATCTGCCCAAGATGCCCAAGGATTATCCTATCTCTGTGTTCTTCCATGCCACACATCCTAGGAAGATGATGTAGGTTCTGACTCCAGATCTTCACGGCCGACCGGGGAAGTTTTATATAACAAAGGATTGAACCAAGGAGCCTTTATGAGCAGACCTTCAGGCCCAGTTATGCCCTTTAGGGGATTACTGCCGGGTAGTGTCCCGAGTGAGGATACGTCGTTGATCCAGTCGGTTCAGATGTCGACCTTCTGTAATGACTTTATGGGGCAGGAAGGAATGTACCCCAGGGTCAACCCTCGGATTAGTGGGTGTCTTAGCCCGGGGAATCTTCGATGGGCCAGTTTAACTGCCTGGGCCCTGAAGCACTTTCAGACGGAGCTGGAACGTATTGGCTTGTTCGCGGCTGTGAGTGCCACAAGTGTTGGGCTGCCTGTCAACCTTAACTTGTTTTTAGCCTTGATGGAGCGATACAATTTGCTTACTGGGACTTTTGCCACTCTGCTGGATGAGCTGGGCTTGGCCCTGCATGAGATGGCGGAGATCTCCAAGCTACCAATGGGGGACACTCCTTATGAGGAGTACGTCCCTACAAACAGGGAATTGAGGGATACAAACCCTCGGGCAGTGGCAGTATATCAGGAGCTGTTGTGCCACTATCTTGCCTGCACCACTTTCTACAAGGAGCCCTCTGATTTGGCTCACATCAATAAGTGGGCAACCTATCATTTCTTCCACCACGCCAGAAATATTAAGCCAGATAAGGTGGTAGATAGCCGAGATAGGCCCTTGAACCTCCTGAGCATGCTCAATGCTGACACTGTCGATGACCTTATTGAAGACGCAGGGGCTCCAGATCATATTTTTGACGAGGAGATGGAGGGTTACCCTGCAGGCACAAAAGCCTTCAGTTATATGAGGCATTATCGTAAGCCTCTGTCAAGGGAAGCTCAATTGGCTGACTTCCTCTCCGTCTGGTTTTGCCGCTGGGTAGTGCTTGGTATAGCATCTGTAGATCGCATCCATCACAACACCTTATGGCCTGCAGTGTGTTTGGTATTCGGACCAAGGCTGGGCCTTCTTTCTACTATGGTGTGTAGAATATAAGCAGGCCTGAGGGCCCTTACTGATGGACTGCTAGCTGATGATACGCAGTGTAAAAGCTTTCCCTGAGTGGAATACCATTCCTATACTTGATGGGATGGTTAATTCTTCACAACCCCAGGGTGATGTCTCCCGGTCCTGCTAGTGGTTCGGAAAATAATTTCTTGTTGAATTACCAGAATTCCTCTTGGAACGTGGCGACCGTCATAGATTGCCGGAGGGCGTTAAATGTTGCCCATAGCTGGAAGCTCTTCTGTATCGTCCCCCCTGTACATATCAATCAATAAGAGAAGAAACTTAAGGATGGGGGCCATGGGAGGACCATTCTTTCTTCTAAAGCCTTCTACTAGTTGGTCTGTATTAGACCTTCCAATTTGCTGTACAGAAGCGATGACCACTGCTATCTGGAGCCTTATTTGCCCAGTCGGTTCGCCAGGTAGTTTGGGTACGACCAGTTGCATGTGGAGAATGCCATTACCAGCTTTAAGTCCAAAGGTGGACTTATTGATGGAGCCAGAGGATGGCGGTATTTCATCACGGGTTGTACTGGTGCAACTTTTGCTGTGCCCGCAACTTCTCTTTCTACGGAGTTACGCATCCTTCACTCATATACGCAGTTCTATGCGTCCATAAATACCTTCTATCATGATTTTGATGTGCATAGAAGTTTTAGGATGCCCTTCCAAAGGTCTACTGCAAGGGAGGAGGTTCCTTTTGTTTACTCGGACGAGAATGAGGACACCGCTGGGGCAGACGAGTTCTTGACAACAATACCAAGAGGCATAATAGCTCTGCCAGCAGAGCCTCTCATTATCCCCCAGAAATGAAAGGCTTCGACTCTGAAAGAGCCTTCCCTCGCAAGAAGAAGACTGCCAGAGGTCCGAAAAGGGCTTCCACCAGGGGGGCTCCTAGGAGTGAGCATGTCGTCTCCCCTATTAGGGATGATTCTTTGATTAGAGGTCCTTCGCCTTTTAGAGAGGGAACCTCCATAGTTTTGGCTTACAGTGTCGGAGATTCTTTGCTCGAGATCGCTGCTACAACTGCTTCTGGTAGTGCTACGAGATCGCCTACGAGGCCGAGCATAATAAGATTTCATATACCTTTATTCAGACCAATAATAGGTATAACCCCTCCCTCATTTGTAAGTATTTCCAGCAAGATTTCATCCAATGAGCCAAGAGTGGATCTGGGTGAAGACTGGGAAGACTATCCTCAAGTGTCAGTTGGTGCACCCTTTTCTCCAGGTATGACAGCTCACTTAGCATCATTAAGAAATAATTTAGCTGTATTGGCTGCGGACGCAACATACATACCACCGGCCATGGGTAAATATTATTTTCATGCTTTTTCCAGGAAAATTAACATCAATTTGATATTAACTTTCTCTTGTCTTCTTTGCAGGTGAAGACATCTACAGGGTGGGTGGAATTGACACAACTTTCGACTTTGTTACGGACTGAGCAGATGAAATAGCGGTGTCCGATGTTGAGGGAGCAAGTTTTGACGCTGTCGATCTTTCATCCTCAACATTCTCGGATGTTATCCCGCCAGTACCAGTCCAAATAATATCAGAGGAGGATGAGCCAATTGTCTCGACTGTGCCTCCTTTGTCGAGCATGCCGGCAACTTCGACCGTTGTTGGTGCCTCTTCTTTTGCTACGCCATCTGCTGAAGCGACGACTGTGGCAACATCCTCTGCAGTCATTCCTGGAGGGGGATTCACCGATATTGCAGCCACTCCCAGCGTCCACTCGAGCTATGCCATGCTAGTTGAACAGTATACTAGCGTATTCTATATCACTTTGAAAATATTGATATCGATGGTGCTGGAGAAGAATCTGGGCTTTGATGCTCTAAAGATGTCCCCCAATCTCACTATAGCGCAGATTAGGAATTTCAGTGATGCTGAAAGGGCTAATGCGCTAGAGCAAATAGTTAATGGTTTAGAACAACCCATTAACGAGTATTTGTAACTATCTCGAGGCAACGTCGATGATATGATTCAGGCCGAGTATGACTCCTTGACTGCGAATCTTGCTGAACAGATGGAATGCTTAAATAAATCCATCCAGACACAGCAGTAGGAGATGGGTAAAGAGCAGGCCGTCTTGGAGGAGGTTATTCCTCAGCTAACCCAGTGCGAGGCCGAACATGAGGGAAATGAAGCGAGGGTCCATAAATTGGAAGCTAAACTCACTAAGGCAAAGAAGTGGGCTCTCCAGTCATTGGCAGCTCGAGATAAGTTGAAGGGCCGAATGGATACAGCTCAGCGAACCTTGGCACATGCAGGAGTCATCTGTGCCAGTTTTGTTCATACTCGGTCTGAACTATCCCTCCTGAGTGATGATAGGGCATGACTGGAATGGGCTCGCACTAACATCTTGGGCTCCAGGAATGAGAGAATGGCCACCTTGGCGCAGTAGATTCGTAATTTGACTGCTCCTTCCCAATGATGTACTTTTCGCTTTTTTATGTAATTTGCTCTTCTCGAAGATAATAAAGAGACATTATCTGACTTTGTGGACCCATCATTTTTGAATATAAATGATAGGCTAGGGTGAAAGTGATATCAGAGGTAATATGGACGTGATATCCTTTCGGTAAGCTTTAGTTGAACATATCTATTCAGATGTTATATGGACATGATAGAATATGATCCAACTAAATTTGTGTACAAAACACTATCAGAGGTAATATGAACGTGATAGATTTTGAAGTTCCAAATTAGTTTAAACATATCTATTCAGAGGTCATAAGAACATGATAGAATATGATCCAACCAGTCTTTGTACGTATTATCGTCAGAATGAGATCTTCACCATACTCCGTTTTAAGCAAGGGAGATTAAGCGTATTACCTCTTCAGGAATTTGCCGTTGATAGGAGCCATTATCATATCTCCATCAGGCTTGGCTAATCTGTAAGCGTCGTTTGAAAATATCGTTTCAATCACACAAGGGCCTTCCTATTTGGGCTGGAATTTGCCCTTACTCTTTTGTGTAATAATTATTGGCATCCTTATAGCTAGAACTAGCTCACCAACTTTGAACACTCTCTCCTTCACTTTTTGATTAAAAGCTCTGGAAATGCGCGCCAGGTAGAATGCAATGCACTCTTGAGCTTGAAGGCGTTTCTCGTCTAATCCTTCTAGCTCTTGAAGCCGTAGTTGATCATTATTTTTCTGAGTTAACTCATTAGCTACTGCTATTCTGAGTGATAGAATTTGAATTTCAATGGGGAGAACTACTTCACACTCGTAGACTAATGAGAATAGGGTACAACCCGTCGATGTTCGTACCGTTGTACGATATACCCAGAGACATTCTCCCAGATTCTCATTCCAATCTCTTTTGTTCGAAGAAACGAACTTTTTCAAGAGTTTGATGATGGTTTTGTTGAAAGCTTCCGCTAAACCATTAGCAGCTGGATTATATGTCGTAGAGGCCATATTTTGTATCCGATTTTTATCGCAAAATCGGTGAAACCCTTGGCTGATGAATTGAGGCCCATTATCATAAATTATCCTTCGGGGTATCCCAAAGCGATAAATGACATAGTGCTTGATAAAGCTAATCACGTTGGATGTCTTTACCTCAGCAAGGGGGATTGCCTCCGCCCATTTAGAGAAGTAGTCCGTGATAGCCAATATGAACCGATGTCCTCTAGAAGAAGATGGGTGAATAGGACCAATGATATCCATATCCCATGCTTCAAAAGGCCATGATGCAATGGTAGGATACAGGTACTCAGAAGGCTGATGTATAAAATCTGCATGAACTTGACAGGCTTTGCATTGTCTTGTATATTTTACTGCATCTGCGATCATAGTAGGCCAGTAGTAGCCTATCCTCCTGATACGATCCTGTAGCTTAGGACCGGGTTGATGTGCCCCATAGACACCATCGTGAACTTCACGGATAACCCACTTTGCATCATCATCGGAGAGACATCATAGTAGTAGCCCATCGTATGTTCGACGATATAGACATTATGAAGAAGCATCAAAATAGAAGCGTAATAATCGTCTTTTGAGAGACACTGCTTCTTTAGGATTCTCTGGTAAGATTCTGTATGCTACAAAATCTATAAAGGGACTTCTCCAGTCTCTCTTAGGAGGAACCGTGTTTACAGCGTAGCTGCATTCTATGTAAAAATTATTTTTCACACAGAACAGATCTCTGTTGAGAAGAATCACCGAATTCTGCCTCCTTATAGGAATAGTTAGATCTGCAGCTAGACTGGCTAGGGCATCAGCTTCCAAATTTTGAGATTGAGGCACATGCTCTAGGAAGAATTCTTTAAAAGATATGGCTATCTCGATCGTTGCTTGGTGATAAGGAATGAGGTCTGGATTGCGGACTTCATATATTTCTTTGACCTGATTGACAATTAGCTGAGAATCACCAAAAGCTTCCAGGTATTCGACATTCAATTCTTTAGCGACTTGTAGCCCGATTAGCAGGGTATTATATTCTGCTACATTGTTAGAGCAGGGTTCGCTAAGAGAATATGCTTGATAGATGACGAGTTTATCATGAGTTACCAGAATAATTCCTAGTCCTGAAACCATATTTCCTCCGGGACCAGTCCTAGAGGCACCATCGAAGAATAGCTTCCATGTAACACCTTCCATTGTTGAATTACATTCTGTAACTTCGTCGAGAATGTCCTCGTATTGTTTGGAGGTTTCTGGAATTGGATGAGCAGCTAAGAAATCAGTCGAGGCTTGACCTTTTATGGACTTCTGAGGGACGTACACCATATCATAGGGTGTTAGTAATATCGCCCAAGTCGCGAGTCAGGAATTAAGAACACTTGGCTTGTTCATCAATACCCGAAGAGGATTGATTCTGGAGATGATATGAATAGTTTGGCCAGTGACGTAATGTCGCATCTTCTGAATGGCGAATATTAGGGCCAAGCATTCTTTTTCCACTGGATTGTACCGGTGTTCAGCTCCGACCATCATCCTACTTAAATAGTAGATAGCCTATTCATGACCCTCATTATTCTTCTGTACGAGGGGAGCTCCCAAAGAATGATCCATTGCTCGAACATACAACAAAAATGGTCTTCCTATGATAGGAGGCACCAGAACTGTAGGATTAGTGAGGTAGCGTTTGATATCATTAAATGCTTGCTGACAGGCTTCGTCCCATACGAAGGACACACCTTTCTTCATGAGGCGAGAAAAAGGTTGACATCTCCCAGAGAGGTTGGATATGAATCTCCTGATATAAGTCAGACGACCTTGAAATCCCCTGAGCTCCCTCAGATTACGGGGTGGTCGCATTTCTAAGATGGCCTTCACTTTATCAGGGTCCACTTGAATGCCTTTAGCGGTAATGACAAATCCCAGGAATTTGCCACTGGATACACCAAGAAAGGACTTTGTAGGATTTATTTTGAGTTGATGTTGGCGCATCAACTCGAATACTGTCTTCAAGTCTTGGATGTGATTATCCTTGAGGCGGCTTTTGACAGCAATATCGTCTACGTAACATTCCACTATTTTGCGTAAGTGCTCATGGAATATGTTACTCATAGCTCGCTGATATGTAGCCCCGGCATTCTTCAGTCCGAAGGGCATGACTGTGTAGCAATATACCCCCAGAGGTGTTCGGAAGGTAGTATGTTTCTCATCTTCAGGATTCATCTTAATCTGATTATATCCTAAGAATTCGTCCATGAAAGACATGCACTCAAAATTGCACGTATTATCGATCATGACGTTTGTAATAGGAAGAGGGAACTCATCTTTAGGGCAAGCTGCATTCAGATCTCGGAAATTGATATAAATACGCACTTTCCCATTTTTCTTCATGACTGTGACCACATTGGCGACCCAGTCAGGATATTGTTCTTCCCGGATGAACCCACAGGCTATTAGCTTTTTGATTTCAGCTTCTATGGCATCTATCATATCCGGACGGAACCGGCGTTGGTGCTGCTTTACCGGCTTCGAATTGGGCAGTATATTGAGCTTATGGGTAGCCACTTTTGGATCAAGACCTGGCATATCCTCATAATTCCACGCAAAGACATCGATATATTCTTTTATCAGCTGATTATTTCTTCCTTTTCTTCTTCAGAAAGATTGTTACTGATAAATATCGGTTTTGGTGAAAGTTCATCCCCAACATTGATTTGGATAACTTTATCTTCAGTGGGCGGTTCTTTCTGCTCGAACCGGAGTTCCTATTGTATATCCATTTGATGAGCCCATGATTCATCTTCGAATGGTTCAGATTCTTGTTCCTCTGTTTTGAGAGAATCTGTCAACACCGTATTTACTGATAATGCTCGCTCGAGATCACCATACGAGCCGGAGGTCGACGAGCCATCTTGAGAAGAGGAAAAGATATCCTCACTTGACTCAGAAGTTGTAAGAGAAGTGGTATACCCTAACCCAAAACGAGTTCGTTGACAGTAGGGATCACCATGCAACGGCATTTGCCTGCCTTTCCCATAGTTGAGGCCTGGTTCTGACTTCAGATCATAACCCATACTTTGTATAATCTTTAAAGCTTGCGGACTATATCTGTGAACTTGCATTTTCCCAACATCAGACTCATGAGAGTCTTCTTGTACAATCGGTCTGCTGCGTATTCGACCGAAAACTATCGGATACTGATTGCTGCGAGTAGGTGGGATAATAAAGATAGAATCTTTATATGGCCCGTATGTCGTGATGACATTAGATATTGACGCCACTTCCTACACATACGGATGATAGGAGTCTATAGCTTCCAAGAATTTGTGTGCTATAGGTTCTATATCGTTATGGGGGAGGATTCCAGATTTGGAATTTGAGCGTCAATATACTGGAAAGGAGAATCTTTATTATCATCAGAAACCACGTTCCCGGTTGTATTTACATCAATTGCCTGCTTATTGCGCCGGAGGTTGATGACCAAAGGTGGAGGTTTCTGGTTCAAAGTGATTACTAGGGGACCCTTCCTCCTCCTAATTTGGTTTTGTTCAAGTGGATAGCCATGGGTTCCATGACTTTCGGACGGGTAGTCTGCCCTTTCACTTGGATCGACAGGGATTGTTCGGCAGATGGTTCTCCGGGCTCCCGGTGGGATTCCTCCTCTGTCTTACCTGATACCTCTTTTATGTAGTCTTGGGTGTACAACATGGCATCGGAATAGTAGGATTCTACTCCTTTGAACGGGTTAAGGTCAGCAAAGTCTATTTTTATTGTTCCTTGGGCATCTACATATTTGAAGCATTGATGTAGAGTCAAAGGAACAATGTTGTGATCGTGGATCCATGATCTGCCCAGCAGAAGTTATAGGACACCTCTGAGTCAATGACATAGCATGTAGCCACTGATCTAAGGTCACCAATCTGGATCCTCAGACAAATTTTTCCCAATGGTTTGCTCTTTCTGGCATTAAAACCCACGATGGTAGGTGTGGTGTAAGCCAGTTCGCTTATAGGAATCCTCAGCGGTCTGAGCAGACTGTGAGGGATAATGCTGATCGATGATCCCGGATATATGTAAATCCGGTCTACCTTCATGGAACCGACGTATCCGGTGTAATAGAGGAGCCTGTCATGCTTGTTGTGTTTCAACAGCATGTCATCTTGGGTGAAAGTGATGTTAGGGACCACTTCCATCACACTATGGCATTGAGGTCATGCCATAGTTTCTTTATCAGGGGACTTGAGCTGAGTCAAGCATACATCCGCCTGCATTAACGCTTCACTCAGGGCTTGACAAGTGTCTTTGGAAAGCCTGAGTAGCTTGTGTAACCTCCGATTTCCAATTTCCAAAATAATTAGATTTTAATTTATTTTAAAAATATCAAGTTTTATAAAATATCTCTCCTTGAAATTTTTATTAGGATTTGAACGATGTTTGATTGTAGAAGATAATTTATAATCTTGTATAAAAATCATTTTTTCATAAATGTCGCTTTCTTATAAAATAAGTACATAAATAATAATATATATATTTCTAGTTTCAAATATTTATTGGTTTGAATCAAAAAAATTATTGTTTTAACTAAATATTTATTTAAAAGACTAGTTCATGAAATAAAACAAATTTTTATTTATTGGGATAGTAGATAAATAAATGTCATACTTCCAAGATTTTGCAAAATGTATTAAATAGTAGCTAATTGGAAATTAGCTAGCTTTCCTAAAAATATTTTCTGAAATTATAATCTTTATTTGTTATTTTTACAAATTTCCATTTCCCATTAACTAGCCCACACCCTCATTTTTCCCACGTGAGAAACCCGTTTGATTAATTCTGGGCCATTCATTATTGGGCCAACCCGCAACCCTTTATCCCACACCATCTCTCCCTATTTAGGTTCTCATTCTCACATTTCCCTAGAAACCCTAATCTTCAATTCATTGGCTAGCCTCCACAAAATTAACCAAAGCCACCATCATCTTGTGTGCTCGTGTCCGTGTGTCCAGCATCACCGTGTCAGCCGTGATGGCCTCGGGTCCGACCCCGGGTGTCCCACAGTATCCATTCATTTTCTGTGTCCAGTTACAACGTTACAAACAGATTTTCGTGTCCGACACACCCGGACACATCCACATCCTCCACTGTACAACCTCATCCCCGTGTCCGGCAGACCCGGACACGTCCACAGTACAGCTACCCTCGTGTCCATCCCGGACACGTACCCGACCCCGGACACACGACAGAACCTAACCCTAACCCAGATCCTGCTGCCGCCGGCGACGGAGTCCCCCTCGTCGTCGTCGAACGCCGGTGGCCGCCTGCAACCGCCACCTCGAGCACCCCGCGTCGAGCTCCGCCGACCTTCGACCGGTGACCGCCTCAGATCCGCTGAGTCGACGACCGCCGCCGCCGCCGAGATCGAAGCCGCCGCCGCCTCGAAGAACCCGCCTCCTCGAGCGCCGAGCCCGCCGTCTTGATCAGAGTGCCCGCCGTCTCGAGTCGACCGCCGCCTCAGATCCGGAGCCGAACGCTGCCTCCGCCGAGTCGACTTCCCGCCGCCGCTGAGTCGAAGAGCAGCCGCCGCGGCCAGATCCGTCGATCGCCACAGCGCCTCCTCGAACGCCGCCGCCCCTCGGTGTCGACCACCGTCGATGCGGACCGCCACCGCCTCGGCGAGCCCGCGCCGACGACCGCCGGAATCCCTCGGTGAGTCCTCTCTCCCTTTCCCTCTTTCCCTTGTTCACTCTATGTGTTAGTATATATTAGATCAAGTATAAATTATATATAATTAGTTTAGTGTTATTTAGTTAATTAGATTAGTGGTTAATTAATTTATAGAATTAGTTTAGTTAAGGATTTGATTAGTTAATTATTAAAAATCAGAAATTAATTAGTAATCAGTTATTAATTACATATAATTAATTTCATAATTACATATATGTAATTTAATAATTAGTTATTTTATGTGAATAGTTTAGTTATATGTAAATAGTTAATTAATGTATAATTAGTCAATTTATATATAACCAGTTAGTAATTTCTTAATAAATTAGTTAATTTGTAATTAGTTTGGAGATTAATGTAAATTGTTTTATTTAAATATAACTAGTTTAGTAATTTCCTATAATATATTGGTAATGTACATATTAATTTAATACGTATTTTGGTAAATATATATATGTATGTAGGTTTATATTTTCGTATTGTATATGTATTTAAGGTGATGTACTAGTATTAGTATATATTTTAATAATAACATTGACAATATACATATATATATTTTTAAAATGTATTTTAGCATATGTATGAGTATATATATATAATGTTCAACTAGTATGAATCAAATATGTATTTAAAAGATATATATATATATATTGTAAATACATTTAAATTGATGCATGAATATATATTGTAAGTATTAATGATAATTAATAATATGTGTATTTATATACGTATCCCTACTAGATGACCCTAGTTGACTAGAGCCATGCCTGGCAGAGCCCTGAGTTCATGTATTTGTGATGTGTTAGTGTAGCACCTGATGCAAATGTGGTTTTGCTTGTGATATGTTTATAGGACTGTTGGTTTACCCAGGGGACACTCTGGAACAGGACCTCGGTATTCACCAGCTAAGGACCAAAGGCGAGTACATTCTCTGATTAGTTTCTAATTTATGATATCTCCTATGTTCACTATATCTAGTGTAAATATCCATGTTCTTGACACATTGGTTACACGGATTGGTATACACGGATCTCGTCATGAGATGTTATTCCTTATTCATGGTGTAGCTTGTATGAGACTTGTTTTCCTTGTTATCTCGTGCATGTACAGACACTGATTCCCAGGGAGATTTGCTACCTTCCTAGGGAATCCCGTGCCATAGCGTACCATGATTGGATCTACTATACCAGTCGGGGGTTTGGGGAGTATTTTAGTGTAGATATGTGATCATACCCAACTTTCCATGCATCATAGCTCACCCCACATCTCACGTCGGGTGTGGCCTGACCATCTCCATGCCTCATAGCTGTTACGTGTGATTAGCCTGACCTCTCCATGCATCATAGCTAACCAACGGTTAGCCTGACCTTCCATGAATCATAGCTAATCACATGTAACCAGCCTGATCAAGTTCCCAAGCCGATCACATATTAAAGCTAGTACTCACACACTTAGTCATAGAACTCTTGCTCATGGACATAATGTTTCTTTCCTGCATTTACTTACAGTATTTCCAGTATTTTCTCTCATTGTACATTTTCTCGTACCTATACATGCATCCGGTATATTTCCATCTAGAACTGCTACATAGTTTATGTCATTTATATAGAACTGCTATTTAGAGATGTACTTTGCTCCTTCCTGACTGAAAAATATTTTTCCAGACTGTGACCTTAGTGGACTTGTTCTGACACTTGGAGATTTGTTGTTACTGATTACAGGTATGATTGTTTTATCATTAGTCTTGTGTTGTACTCTTTTGTTCTTCAAATTCTTATCGTGCTGTAATTGTGATTGAGTATGTTGTTATCCGTGTCTCCTTATGGAGTTGGATACTAGTGTGAGATTATTTAGATAGTACTTGACCTAGACAGCGTTCTACCGCCGATGCTGCGGCGTAGGCTGGACGTACCCACGCTCTCGTGCCCTAAACCGGGTGCGGGTCGTGACAGCTTGAAAATGGATAGTCTGGCCGGAGTATTAGCCAATTGGGCCAGGATATCAAAGTTATATGGTTTTTCTAAACCTTTGTTTTGAATATTCTTCAAAGGTTTATCAAAACACACTTCTTTTTACTTGCCCTTGTCCGCCAAAGTTGGTCTAGAAGAACCCGTCTCTGGTATGACAGGTTCAGGCTCTGGAAGTCTGGAAGCTGAAGTGTCTGTCGTTGCATCTTTCTAATTTCCTCCATAGTCCTTGAGGTAGGCTTTCCCTGAACGGGTTCCGGTAGCCAAAGCCTCTTCTTCTGATGTCGAGGATATTGCAACCATATAGCATGGTTTACGCCTCGAGTTATTTTTAGACTTAGCCTTAGCAGCTTGAGTCTCTTCCTTGATCTCTGATACCAGATCAGGATGAACCCACATAATCTTACCACGCTGGGTAGTTAGGGGTACCAGGTCATGATTTTGACCCCTGGCCGGAGGGAGATTAACAATGTTCATCATCGTCTGGGAAATAGGTACAACACCATCCAAAACTTCTTGAGGAGGCAGATTTCCAAATTGGAGAGAGATCATGTTGGCAGTAACCGTCTTCTCACTATTATGCAGAGTGCTAGCCTTAGCTTCGATCAACTCCTAGATTTTCCTCTTTAGTACATAACACACCTTTGTGGGGTGATATATGTACCTATGAAAAATGCAGACAATCGAATATGCTCGGAATATCGTTATCGTCAAAAGAATATGCTTCAATGGTCCTAGAAGTTCCAGGTTTCGTCTGTGCAATCCCGGGAGTATGTTGCCTGGACGTATTGATTGCCAGAGCTTCTTTTCCTTTGGAACCATAAGGAGGGTCGCTATGGGAGGATGACCTCTTCCCTCTATCAGAGCTAGAGATCATGATTCCATTGTCACGCACCTTCCGACTGTTATCTTCAGCGGCTACAGCTGAGATGATAAATGAGGGCCAATCATGGAACTGATATGGTCCTGTGAACACCGAGATCAATAGAAGAAGGTTCTTCCTGCAAATGTCCACCAAGGCAGAATTTGGAACTCTGGAAGGCATCTGCAAAGTGGCCTGACAAAAATGTTCAATAAAAGTACGAACGTTCTCTTTCTCCTTCTACTTTACTTCAATGAGCGAGGACATAGACATGTCCATCCCTCCTTCGTAGAATCGAGCGAAGAATAGAGTTTTGAAATCTTCAAAGAAAGTAATACAGTTATCCGCAAGACTACGATACCACTGATAGGCCACTCCAGACAGACAGCCTTTAAACACTCGAGTGAGAAGGGCGTCATTCCCTTGCAACAACACTGTCATCATGCTAAAGTAGTTCATTTACTGGCTCGGTGACGTCTTCCCTCAAACAAAACCATAGCCTATGGTTTATATTTTGGCGGAAAAGGGATCTCATCCCAGATAGCTGGGTAAGGTTGGTTGATGCCCAACTTCTTGAGCTGATCCTTATGCTTCAAAGAATCAAATTGGGCTTTCAATTCTCGCACTGCCTGCATCGGATCTTCAGCTGGGAGAGGGACCGCAGAGTGGTGAGAGATCGGTTGTATCGTAACTCCAACAGGAGGCAATACATTCTCTGAGTTAGAAAGTGGAGGAGCTGCTGACTCTTGATTTAGAACAGGCTCCTGGTTCGCATTGGATGGTGGTAGATCCACCCCTACACGTATTTGAGTCGGAGGGACCAATGCTTGAGCTAAAGTAGCTGTATGTTGAGTCAGCATCATCTGGTACATATTCTCCATCATGGAATACATCTCTTTCAGTGATGTCTCCAATACAGCGATGCGTTGCTCAGTACTTCCTGATGGGGAAGCCTTTTCGTGTTCATCTTCAATGGCATAGACTCCCATTTCTCTGAATGTCATTGAAGGGTTAGTATAGGTCTCTGTAGAGACCGAGTCTATACTTTCAGCATCCGATTCAGGAAGTTGGTGACCCCCAGTGTCGGAATCAGAGGAATATGAAGTTGGTTGTTGTGACCTTGAACGAGTATTTCGAAACACACCAGCTTCAATATTCTCAAGGAGTCTGTTGAATCTCCTTTGGCTTGGAGTTCTAGAGGGATGACGTCTTGAATTTGACCTTCCTCTAGGAACGTGTGAAGCCATGTTCACTGATGTGAATGTAGGCTCTTCTTTCTGTAAAGACAAATAGTAGTTCAACCAGTCAAAAACTAACCGTTTTGCCTTAGAACAGCAATAGTTAACTACAACTTTGTGACTATTACAACAATGCTCCCTAGGGGTTGTAATAGACATGTTAGAAGATCCCCTATCTTTGCGCTTCTAGATCAAGAAATTACACAAGTCAGGAGGATTAATAGAAGAAAAAGAAGAAGGCTTATTCTGCCTTTTTATATCAGTTGGAGTGCGGATATTGGGAATCATAACTCTCTCTCTCTCTCTATCATACGAATACAGCAGTTCATCCATGTGAGTAGCACATGATCCATGAGGAGCATATCTATCCACAAACTGGGCCTTCTTTATGCTGGAGGGCTTGTCCTGGTGTAATCTGGAACTTTGCACAGGTTGGCGTAAAACTGAGGAAGTCCTCATTTGACCATCAGCATTTCGCATAATCTGAAGAGCGGGCAGATTCTTCTCTTGATGGCGTAAAAGCCGAGAGGTCGGGAAATCCGCCACTTGTTTTTCTTTGCGGTGATTGCAAGGACCATCAGGCTTTTCACAGAGGGAAGATGTATTTTTATGCGCGGAGTGCGTTTGGAATTTCTGAATTGGCACTGAGGCATTATCAGAAATTTTGTCTGCCACGTCACAGACGGGAGACTGAATTTTATGTGCGGGGCACGGTGTGGACTTCTGGATTGACCCTGAGGTATTGCCAGAAGCTTTTTCTGCCACGTCACAGACGGGAGACAAAGTTTTACCGGCAGGGCACGGAGTAGACTTCTGGATTGGCACTGAGACATTGCCAGAAGCTTTGTCTGCCACGTCACAGACGGGAGACAAAGTTTTATGCGCAGGGCACGGAGTAGACTTCTGGATGGGCACTGAGGCATTGCCAGAAGCTTTGTTTGCCATGTCACAGATGGGAGACAAAGTTTTATGTGCGGGGCGCACAGGTTGAGATGCTACAACCTTGTTGGTCGAAGAGAGAGAGTCCGCAGGAATGGTAGAGGATGTCCGGGGCATCCATACTTTACGCAATTTCCTGCTGTCTTGGACAGAAAGGGAATGAGAGCTACCCCCTGCTCGAAGCATGTCTTCGTAAGCCGATTGGTCGAATTGGACGACCAAAGTCTTCTTTGTTGATCCTACGGATACAGCATCGTGTTGAGCGATGGTTTTCTCGTCAGATGAGAAAGTAGTCCACAGCAAAGTCGCCATTTTTTGTTTGATAATAAATGAAAGAAATTGAAACTAGGTTTATACGAAACCCTTTCTTTGGTTTACAAACAAGAAAAAGAAGTACAATTAATCCTATATGAGGATATTAAGTACAAAATTTGATTCTGGGGAAATATTGCTATAGGAGTCTGATCTGCGGTCGATCACTTTGTCCCTTAGACCACACGATGACGAAGAAGTGCTGTAGAAGACTAAACCGAAGCTTCAAAGACTACAGGAGGGATTGAACTCTCGTTGCCAAAATACTCTCTGGATGTACTCTCTCTTCTTTAAGAATCTTCGACTTTCCACCTCTCTTTTTTGACCTTTCGACCCCTGACCTCCATGACCGGAGGTCTCTATTTATAGAGTTGCAGCTACAGTCGACGTAGAAACCGAACAGCAGAGAGAGCTGCACCTTTTACGCGACGGTTATAATAACTGCTACCCACGTATGAATGATCTCTTGAATTGGCGTGTGACGCATGTCCCATTATGAGATAATGCATATAATCGATCATCGAAGATCACGGCATGCAAGCTACGTAGGTAACTGCCCCTCACGTAGAGATGGTTGGCATAAAAGCCAAATAACTGTCTCGTTGGTGTAAAAGCCAAATAGCTGTTCTGATGGCGTAAAAGCCAAGTAGCTGTTCTGATGGCGTAAAAGCCAAGTAGTTGTCAAACAGATGTCATGTTGGCGTAGAAGCCCAGTATCTGTCATGTTGGCGTAGAAGCCAAATTCTGCCATATTGGCGTAGAAGCCAAATTTTGCGTAAAGCTTGATGTTGCATGAATAGGTAATCAGCATAGAGATAGCCAGTTATCCTTCTTTGACTGAGGTTTTCTGCGTATTCTGGGACAGATAGCCTTATCACGCACCTTTGTAAATATAGCCTAAGTTGGCGTATTTTGAGGAGATAGCATACGGCGTACTCCTATAGTTTGAAAAATAGCCAGGTCGGCGTTTTTCAAGGAGATAGCGTACGGCGTGCTCCTATAGCTGAAAATAGCCTAGTTGGCGTAATGTGCAGGAATGGTGACGTGGACGTATTAGCCCTAATTATAGCTCACTCAGTCATTAAAAGTAGAACCAAATCTTATGCATTAAATGTAGAAATCTGCCCCCATCTCGCGCATTAATTGCAGAGACGTGCCTCGAGTTTTATACGAAGAACAGCTTTTGACGTGGCGGTTGGTTTCGTCTCTTCCTGAGCGTAAAAGCTCATATTTGCCTATGTAAAATAGGTAGCATATTCCTTGAATGCGTAGACGACGTCTTGTACCAAGGGTTATATCACTAAACGATAGTTTGGGGCTCTGTATAGAATCATCATAACAGTCGTCCTCTCGATTGCCGTGCAGTACTCTTTGTCAGGAGTCAGGTCCACTGCTTCAACTGACAGGTTCATTCGAGGAATACGAAGAATTTCTTGTACAACTTCCCGCTGCATTACAAGCAGATAGGTTTTATGTGGAAATGGCGATGTAGCAACCTTTTTACGCCGAAGCAGTCTGGAAATACTGCTTTATGCGGGTTATTCCGGAGCTATGTTTTACGCTGAACTAGCGTTGAAGCTCTGTTATTCACCAATGGCTCTGAAGTTATGTTTCGTGCCACCCAGTGCTGGAGCTCTGTTTTACGTGGACTTCCTGCCTGTTGAGGGTTTTACGCGTATGATTCCCCAGCGTATTTTTCATGCTTCTACAGACGCTGCCTGGTAGTAGCCCTCTGAAGGGCATAACAGGGCCTGAGGGACTGCTTACAAAGGACCCTCGGTTTAATCATTTCCTATAAAAGATCTTCCCTGGCTGGCCATGAAGATCAGGAGTCAGAGTCCATGCCATCCTTCTGGGATGTGTGGCATGGAAGAATACAGAAATAGGGTAATCCCTAGACATCTTTGGCAGGGGTTTCCCACTGATCATACTCAGCAACATTCTTTCTCCTTGGACTGAGATCAGAGTTCCCCTTTCTTGAGGATATTCATTTCCAGAAATGGGAAAAGTTATATGGGACAAATCCTCCAAGTAGTTGGAGTTCAATATTCCAGCAACAGAGCCCATTATTTCAGCCAGAGGTGGGATATGTAGGTCCACTGCAAAAAAGCAAGAGAATAAGTCAGTTTTACGCTGGAATTTACTTTCAGTGCGTAAAACGTTAAGTGATACATTCTTGCAGTATACGCCAAAAACTTGACAGTCTAAGTTTTACGTTAGACTGTAAAATATGGAGTTTTACGCTGGAATTTACTTCCACTGCGTAAAACGCAAGGCTTGCACTATACGCCAAAACCTAACAGTCTAAGTTTTACGCCAGATTGCAAAATATAGATTTTACGCTGGAATTTACTTCCAGTGCGTAAAATGCAAGGTTTGCAGTATACGCCAAATTTGACAGTCTGAAGTTTTACGCCTGATTGCAAAATATAGAGTTTTACGCTGACACATTAAAATATGGGCGTATTGATAAAACATCTTTGTGCATCATCTTCCTTGAAGAGACTCTTAGCACAAAAGATAACCTTGCGCATACACGTAAAACGTGTGCGAAGGGTTTTTTATTTCTTAAAGTTTTACCTGTGATGCCCGGTGCACAGCTAGACGGCGGAGCACTTCGTTCAGAACGAGGCTCGCTTGGCCTAGCAGGAATTGCTCGTGTTGGAGCAGAGGAGCGAGATGAGGAAGCGGCTTTCTTTCCCTTAGCACCGGAGGTCTGCTTTGGTGCCATAGCAAATCTGATTTCTTTTTCAGAAAGAGACGAAGGATTTTTTCAGAAAGAGATGAAGGGTTTTTCTCTCTCACGACCTAGGTCTATTTATAGAGTTCAAATAACTCTTCGAATCCTTAACCAAATTCGATCTTATCATAATCATTTATGATTTGGGACCACGTCAGCCGCTAATTTGAAAAAGAAGACAGATAGTCATACTGTGTAACGGATCCCTGATTTTACGCTCAGATTTTACGCACAGAGTATGGATCCCTGATTTTATGCTCAGAAGCTACAGATCTACAATTTTATGCTCAGAAGCTACAGATCTACGATTTTACGCTCAGAAGCTACAGGTCTATGATTTTACGCTCAAAAGATACAGGTCTATGATTTTACGCTCAGAAGCTAAAGATCTATTATTTTACGCTCAGAAGCTACAGATCTACGATTTTACGCTCAGAAGTTACAGATCTACAATTTTATGCTCAAAAGCTACAGATCTATAATTTTACGCACATAAGCTATGGATCTATGATTTTATGCTCAGACGCTAAGGATCTATGATTTTATGTGCATCTTAAATTATGCGGGACAAATCAGTCAACAGAATACGCTCAAGAGGACTTCATCAGATGAAGGGCCAAGGAGTTCCCTAAAAATATCTGTCTTCATTAGAGATGACTTTTTGGGCCATTTGATAGTTCATTCGAAGTCTACCCAGAATCGTTTATATCTAGTTCAGGGATGGCCTGTTTGGGGCGGACATTTCTTGCCCTGTCTCGAGAATCTTTCAAGAAGCCATTTTCGAAGATGATGTTCTGAGCAGATGTTCTTCGAAGAGGAAATAACGGTTCAAAATTCTACGCAACTCTTCGTCAAAAACAGCATGATGATTGGATTTTCAAAATGATCTAATGCTAAAGAGTTTTTACGCATCTTCCTTTAGGCATAAAAAATTAGGATGTGACTGGAGGCGTATCTATCAGAGTCTACGTAAAAAACTACTCAAGCATGTTGAAGCTACATATTACCAGACGTCCTCACAGCAACTTGGCAAAACAAATAGTGCGTAAAAGAAGACAAGTTTATTAATCATGATTACATATGATGAAAATCCATTTTATAAAGGATTTTTCATTAATATTAGAGATCATGATTACATATGATGGAAATCTATTTTACAAAGGATTTTTCATTAATATTCGAGATCACGATGGGAATCCATTACGCTAGGTTCTCATCTGATTCATTTTTTCTTCTACGGCACTTCTTCGGCTCCTATATGCCGGGCACTTCTTCAGATTTGTGTTAGGTATTCAGACCCAACATAATACTGGAAGACACGGCCAAGCTGCCCACCAGGGTCCAGCTTCATAACAGGGGAAAATATAGCTAGCAAGCTGTGTGGTCTAATGTGACCCTTCCTCTCTCTTTGACGAATCGCCATATAAAATCGCTGATTATCTCGAGCAAAGGAAGCTATGATATCCCTCCATGTTCCATTGTTGCAGAGAATATTTGCTCGAAGATGTCTCTTTTTATGGCTCCTTGCATGCTGGAAGAACATAATCTTCTTCTTTCTCAGTTCAGTCCAATAAATCTCAGCAGTCATCTTTGTGGTGAAGGAAGTATGGAAAGCTAAGTGCATTTGCTTGCCCTTATATAGGCAGAAGAGAACATACAAATCCCAACAACTTCTTGAAGATCGCCGAAAAATCAGCCTCGAAAAACGAGTCAAATTTGACCATTTCATGCTTCATTCAAAGTATTTTAAATTACGAGGAATTTGAAAACTTTGAAGGGGGTCTTGTAGAAGCATGAAATACGCTGGGGAATGGTACGCATATTATATAGTAAAAACCCCCAATATACATAAAGTCTGCGTAAAACAGAGCTTCAGAGCTGTTTGGCGTAAAGTAAGGCTTCAGAACTGTCCGCGTAGAATAGGACTTCAGAGTTGTTTGGCGTAAAGTAGAGCTTCAGAGCTGTCCGCGTAAAGCAGCACTTCAAGGCTGTTTTGGCGTAAAAAGGTTGCTATACCTCCCTGCATAAAGTTTAGAATACCTTTGTTTTTAATGCAGCATAAAGTTGTACGAGGGACTCTTCGTATTCCTCGGATGAATTTGTCAAACAGAACAGTGAACCTGACTCCTGACAAAAGTACTGTACGATGATCGAGAGGACGGCTGTGATAATAATTTTGCACAGAGACCTAGACTGTCGTTTGGTGTACGCTGCCTATTCTACATGGGAAGAAATAAGTTTTTACGCTCAAGATAAGACAAAATCAGACGCCACGTCGAAAGCTATTTCTCTTACAGAGCTCTAGGCAAATCTTGGCATTTAATGCACGAGATTGAGGCATATCTCTGCATTTAATGCATGAGATTTCGTCCTATTTTTTAATATTTGTCGTGACTGGGAAAGCTAAGACTGGGACTAATACGCTCACATCACCATCCTTGCATTTTTATGCCAACCAGGCTATTTTCAACTATAAGGAGTACGCCGTATGCTATCTCCTCGAAATACGCCAACTCAGCTATATTTGCAAAGGTACATGATAAGGCTATTTAGCCCAGGAATACGCTCAAGACCTCAGTCGTGACGGATAATTAGCTATTTTACACTGGTTAACTATTATCCATACATCCTCAAGTTTTACGCAGAGTTTGGCTTTTACGCCAACAAGACAATTATTTGGCTTTTACGCCAACCATCTTTACGCAGGGGCAGTTACCTACGTGGCTTGCATGCCATGATTTTCGAGAAACAGTTATATGCATTATCTCATGAAGGGACACGTGTCATATGCATATTCAGAAGACAATTGGAACGTGGGGTAGTAGTTATCATAACCGCAGCGTAAAAGAAGTCTTTTTCTTCACAGCTTGGCTTTTACGCCAACAAAACAGTTATTTGGCTTCTATACCAACCATCTTTACGCAGGGGCAGTTACCTACGTGGCTTGTATGCCATAATCTTCGAGAAGAAGTTATACGCATTACCTGGTAATGGGATACGTGTCATACGCAGACTCAGAAGATTGTGGGAACGTGGATAGCAGTTATCATAACCGCAGCGTAAAAGATGCAACTCTCTTAACAGTTTGGCCTTTTATGCCAAACTAGACAGTTATGTCATTGATCTCTTTAAATAGAGACCCTTGGTCACAGGGAGAGACACACACAAACAGAGACCAGAGAGGGCATAATCAGAGAAAGAAAGCAGACAGAGAGTGTTGGTTGACAACTTTGGCAACGAGAACTCAATCCCCCTTGCAACCTTTGAAGCTTCTTCTTCTTCTTCTACAGCACTTCTTCATCATCGTGTGGTCCAAGGGACAAAGTGATCACCGCAAATCAGACTCCTATAGCAATACTTCCCCAGAATTATTTTATTGTACTTAACATCCTCGTATAGGATTACTTGTACTCTTTTTCTTGTTTGTAAGCAAAAAAAAAGAAAGGTTTCGTATAAACCCGCTTCTTCTTCATTTTGTTTATCCAAACATCAATGAGTCTGAGGAAATACTAAAAGTAAGATGGAGACAAATCTAGTACAAAAGAGCAACTAAGATGCTACAAGTCCTGGGTCGTCTGTCTCAGTCGGGATAAGTCCCTCCTAAGCCAGGGTCTCTGACTCTAAGCCCACAACATCTCGAGGCCTATAATGAGTAGGGTACCACTCCTCAGGGTCATCTGAAAAAAAAATATCCAGTCAGAAAAGGAGCAGAGTATATCTCTAACAGCAGTTATAATCAATAATATAAACTATGTAACAGTAAATAGATGTTAATATACAAGATGCAACAATAGATACAAGAGATATACAATAAAAAAAATACTGGAAATAAATATAAGAATGAACAATATGGCAATGAACAAGAATACTAATGACTAAGTGAGTGAGTACCAGGTTTAACATGTGATCGGCTTGGGAACTTGATACAAGATATATATGGCATGGCTAATCATACGTGCGGTGTATGATTAACATTATTCAATGAACAAGACTTGATACAAGGAGGATATAATCACATATCTATACTACATACTCCCCAACCCCGACTGGTATAGTACATTCAACCATGGTATGCTATGGCACACTAGGAAGATAGCTAGTCTCTCCGAGAATCAGTATCTGTACATGTACAAGAAACAAGGAAACAAGGCTTGCAAAAGATACACCATATATACCAAGGAATAACATATCATGACGAGATTCGGATATACCAATTCGTATAACCATCGTGTCAAGAAATCAATAATATCTATACTAGATACAATAAACATAGAGGATATCATAAATGAGAAACTATCAAAAAATGTACTCACCTGGAGTCCGGTAAATAGTATCACAGATGTCTGGTATGGTGTCTCGAAGACCTAGATAGGGAATATATATCAATACAAGATTTCGGAATAAAAATAAGTTAAACTAGTCAACATCTAAGTCAAAGAGCCATTTCTAAGTCAAAATAGTTAAACTAGGTTAACTCTAAGTCAAATCGGTCAACCTTGGTCAAACTACCTATTTCTAGATTGTATAAGTCTATCTCAAGGATATTGGGTCCATACACTATGATACTAGGTCACACTAGTTAAATCTAAGATACTAAGATACCGTATTGCAAGATACGCAAACAAGAGATATGAAATAGCATATATGTATATTCAATCAAATATATATATACTAATCCTAATTACAATTACCAAATGGATACCTTGGTTTTGAACCAATGCGGTATCGCACTACTAAACCTCCATCTCGATACCCAACTCAAATACCTTGAGTAACCCTCAATACCTTGACACTTACCTTGGTATCTCAAGGTTAATGTGATTCTAATATATAGTAGCTACCCCACTAGCTATATATACTAAGACATGTATATATCAATCTAATATAGCTTCTAGTATATACTAATACCAACTACTAGTATATACTAATACGAATATTAAATACCAACTACCAAACTAATCACTAACTACTAATACATATATATAGATAACTTAGAGATACATAAGTATATATGTATCGATAACTAACTAAACTAGATACTAATAACAAGATAGCTAATTAACTAGCTAACTAACCATAATAACTAGCTAACTTCTAAGAGCTAACAACAAACTGACTGACTGAAGGTACATAGTTAACTGAACCACCTTGCTGTTGATGCTACTGAATCTGTTGCTGCTGCTAGGACCTGCTGGTGTAGCTACTACTGGAGCTTCAGCTCACTACTACCACTAAGCTGCATATGGATGATGCACACTTGGTGCCTCACTGCTCACTGCCCATTGTTACCTACAAATGTTGCTGCTGCTGCTTGTGCAATGCGACTGCACTGTGCAGTGTTGAATGCATACTGAGTTAAACCGAGCTACCTCAGCCCGAGCCCCCTTGCTACCTGTTGCTTTTCCTGTGCTTTGCTGTGCTCGTTGTACTGTGCAGTTGGCCACTGCACAGTATACCCCTTTCCCTGAGCATCTCGCTCACTGTCAAACACACCAATACATAGCACAACACATATGCATAAACACTACACTATTTATATACATATATATGCATGCTTTACTTATATATATATACAATATATACACCCTCCTCTCTAACATATATATATATATATATATATATATATATATATATATATATATATATATATATATATATATATATATATATATATACTGAAATGAACCCCTCATCTTGCATATATGTATCCATATACAAACATACGTATACAAGTAGATATATTACCCATTCCTATATACATATATATATATATATATATATATATATATATCCAACATACACACTTATATTATACATATAGATACTTGATACACTAGTACATATAACTACATATATATACATAACAATATATATATATATATATATATATATATATATATATATATATATATATATATATATATATATATATATATATATATATACATATGAATACATCTACTATAATTAGCTAAGAACAATGAAAATTGGATCTAGAAATGCAACACAACAAACACGTGGAGTGCATCACACCCGTATCACACTAGATCTATGATACGCTTGCGATACGAGTCCACGACACAACCAAACGTACCCCAAAGGACATGAGCAAGTCTAAATTATCATATATAAATAATACGAAGAGTAAAATATACATCTACGTGTCCGTATCAAAATATGACATGCACAAAGTCCCGTATCGGAGGAAAAATCCCCAAATCAACACATATCACCAAATTCTTGGGATACGACCCACACGTATCCAGTTATGGATGCGACATTAGCCACAAACAAGCAAACACATGCCAATTTGGTTTATATGACCAATTGACAAACACAACAAGTGCCAATCTCGGAATTCTCCCAAAATTGACACAAACAGTACCATAACTTTCTCCATAGGCCTCCTATGAACCTAATTCTAATTCCTATGGGTAGCCTATGCATATGGGATGGTTTCTCATGGTTAAATCTCAGATTTAGAACATAGTTAAAGAGGAAAAACTGAATTGTATCTATTGGGAGATGGATTCCAAATGCAACCTCCAAATTTGATGAAATTGGCCTCCAACTTGTAGATCATTGCTCCTCTTTGTAGATCCTTGCTTCTTCCTTCTAGATTATTGCTCTACTAGTCTCTAATGGTGATTTAGGAAGTAAATAGGATAAAATTTGGTAGGGAATTGATGTGGGAATGAAAATTTTGGTTGAAAGAAATTCTAGATCTATATTTACAATGAAAAAAGGAGAGAGAAACTTCCCCCCCTCTTTTAATAGGCCGGCCACTTGACCGCCTCCCCAAGTCACTATGTAATGTCTATTATACCCCTTGGGGCCTCTCATGAAAAAATAATTAAGGAGAGAATATTCTAGTCTAATGGTTTTAATTAAATTAATCATCCTCCTAATGAATAGGCTTCTAGTTAGGCTAAATTCTAACAATTTAATATTATTGGTCCATGAGTCTAAACTAAACTAGTTAGGTCCACTAACACAAGTCAAAAATAATAACTAACATCTAATAATAATTAAATAATATAATAAATAATTATTCATCATGCACAATATTTAATTAATTATAAAATTACCAAAATATTCTTTCCTAGAAAATGTAGTAGTGACAAAAGCTCCAAAAAACTGATATTTGTTTTATCCCAAAAATCCTCATTTTAAGTCCAAATCGAGTGAACCAAAAGTCAAAATGCTTAAAATTGAAAGCTTTATCATGTAGCAAAAACTGGTTTTCAAAAATACATCTTTAATAGATCAAAACAAAAAAAACTAACGAAACCCATAAAATTTCAAGTTAGAAATGTAGATCTACTCAAAACCACCAATCAAAAAAGAAAACTCCAAGTTCCTAAAGTGCTTAGAAACACATAATAAACATAATAGAACAATAATAACGAGAGTTTCTCCATTTCTCATGCAAGATTTACTTGCCTATGAAAAGGGAAGATAAAACACAAGAGAGAGAAAGAAATGAAGTAATGAAGAGAAAGAAGAAAATTGTTGGGTTTTATGGTAGGATTGAGGGTTGAACCAAGGGTTCTTATGACTTGAATCAACCCACTAAATGAACCATGAACCAGGTTAAACCAAAGATTGGGTCTAGTCTCCAAACATATGCATCCATGCTAAAATAAAAATATATTCCAAATACGTATATCGGGAACAAAAATTGACGGTTGATAACATGTAATCCTAGTCTCAGACTTCACTTGTTGCCCCCTGCAGCAAGCTAAAATTATTTCAATCATGTGCACTCCCATAATCAGCAGGCAACCACCACATGTTGTTAATGTATCACTCCTTGATGCATCCAAACTCGACCCTCTAATTATATACCCCTGCCCTGTGACACCAAGACTTTCCATACAATGCACATTGGTACAACAAATATACTGATACTCTTGAGTATCCGCACACTAAGTCCTCATTCACCTGTATACCAACTATCAAAACACCCTCATGTTTATCACATCTGCCATACAGGTTAGTACACCCATTGCTGCTCCTAAATATAATACTAATGTTGCTCAAATTCCCTTCTATAGACCTGCACACTTCTAACCCCCAATAACTGTTATGAAGAAGCCTGCAGTGTAGTACCTTCTATGAGAAAACAGACAATGCACACAGTTATACTATCTCAGTGAACACTTGCCCTCATTGCTGCCTTGTTGCACACCATCAAACTCCCCACTACAACATGATGCTGCTCTACACCCGAGCCTCCCCCTTATACAGAGATAACAACATCAACCACATTATAAGCAACAATAGCTAAGCATGTTGCTCACTACTGTTCAGTCCATAATTCTCTCATCCTAACTGATACCCGAGCACTACAACCTCACCCACTATTATTAATAAGCATACACTCACAATTTACACTCTAATCTAATACACTAACACCAAGCCACTAATACACTAATGTATCTACACTATATATACTCCACCCACAGACAGTAACACAAGTAATCTAGTATATATATATATATATATATATATATATATATATATATATATATATATATATATATATATATATATATATATATATATATATATATATGAACACATATAACTAAAAGGATATATAACTATATATATCATTAATATACTAATTAAGCAAGAGATCAATCATTAATTAGAGTATCAAAACTCACCAAACAAATAATCAAACACTTGGAGTGCATCGCACCCGTATCAAACTAAATCTATGATACGCTTGCAATACGCCCCCAACACAATATCCAATGTATCACAAATGATATGAGCAAGTCTAAAATCATAATTATGAGCAATACAAAGTTTTAGCTACCCCTCTACATGCTCATGGTAAAATTTGACATGTGTAAACCAATGTGTCGAAGAAAAAACCCCCGAACAATCATGTATCATAAAATATCATGATACGGCCTACACGTATCCAATTGTGGATACGGCACTAGTTGTATACAACCAAAAATATGTTAATTTGGTCCACTGGACCTATTGACAAATACATTGTGCACCAATCTCGTATTTTCCCTAAATTGGATATAAAATACACCATAAAATTCACAATAGGGATCCCTAGTAGTCAATTCTTCTTCCTATATATAGCCCTAATATATGGAATGGTTCCTAATAATTAAACTATAGATTTATAGTATAATTAGAAGGTTAATTTTGAATTGTACCTATTAGGAGATGGATTCTTAATGCAAGTCTTCAATTGGACACAAAGAACCCTCAATTTGTATAATCTTCTCCTCGTTGGTACTCCTTGCCTCCTCATTGGTTCTAGATCTACTAATGGTGAAGAATAAGAGTAATTGGAAGTGATTTGGTAGGAATTTGGTGGAGGGATGGTTTAAATTGGGGAAGAACGCCAAAAAGGAATGAAATGAATTGAAATAAAATAAGGAGAGAGAATTTCTCCCCCCCCCCTCCCCTCAATAGGCCGGCAATTTGCCCCCTCCCCAAGCAATGGTACAAAGACCCAAATACCCTTATTAGGTTGTTAGGAAGAAAATGATTAAGGAAGGAAGATTCTAATCCTAATGGTTTGATTAATTAAATCACTAACTTGAAGAATTTGGCTAGTTATTGGGCTCAAGCCTAACTTAAATAAATGTTGGCCCAAGAGTCAAGTCTTTTCTAGTTAGGTCCACTACACAAGTCCAAAATATAATACAATATCTAACAATAAATAAATAATACTATAAATAAATATACAACTTGCACAATAATTATGAAATGACCAAAATACCCTTTCCTAGAAAATATGGTAGTGACAAAACTCCCAAAACATAAGGAACACTACATAGTACATCATTATGACATATAATTTATTAGGATAGCTAATTATAATACAATTGGAAGAAAATACAACTATTGGCTCAAAACCCCCAAATCTACCAATACGCACCATGATGTATCACGATACGGCCTTCCGTATACAATTATGGACACGTACAACCCTAATATATATGAATTAAAGCCTTCAATAACCAATAGACCCATTTTCAAATACTTGGTGCACCAAATTCGGATATCTTCCAATTTAGCCACAAAACTCAATATAACTTTCACAATAAGCATCAAAAGAACCTAGTTCTTTGTCCTATGGGTATTTCATAGCCATGGAAGGGTTCCTATAGGTCTAGCAAATTATATTAACCATTAAATTGATAGGAAAATAGAAATTTACCTATTAGGAGATGGATTCCCAATTTACCACAAGGATACAATACAATGGATGGACACATCCTTCTAGCTAGCTTCCTTCCAATACTTTCTTCTTACTATTCCAAGCTCCTATGTCTCCATAGGAATAAAAATGAGAGGGATAAAATTTGGAAATGGGTGGATTAGGGTTTGCTTCCAAATTTGGGGATGAATTAATTAGAAAAGAAAATGGAGGCTATTTATGAATAAAGAGGCTTATATTGTCACGCCCCGATCTCCCGCATGATATTTCGGCCGTTCCCGCTAGGCGGGAATCACCCTCGCCAGCGCTCCCGCGGAACGATCGCTTTAACCCATCCGGGCGTAATGCCGTACGAGCGTGTTCCACGCCCGTGCAAGGCCATGGTTCATTGGCTGGCGGTAAGAGTTCTAAGCCACAGAGTCGCACAGATTGTCCGAGTACAGCGGAGTCATGAACGCATAGGCGATCGGTAACAAGTTCACTGAGTTGACAATATAGCGGAAGCATTGAAACACAAGTTGAAGTAAAGCAAGCTCTTTTATTGATATTAACAAGTGTTACAAGTGGCGTATAGCCGAGATTATAAGTCGCTCAAGCCTCTCTCTCTGAAACAGTAAAAGTGTGCCAAGTGGCTACATTATGGGATAATTGTACAGGCGATGGTCAGGCGAGTTCAGGCTATGTTCCAATATTATGTCTTGTATATGTACTTCAGTCCCGGACGCACCGTTGCAAGGCTTCAGAGGGAACTCCTGGCCTTAGCACGCACAAAGGAGGCGTCCGCACCGAACGAGGTTCTCCCGCACCCTGCATACAAACTGGTGGATTATCAGTACATTGAATGCACTGGTGGGGAAGCTACTCGCCCGCTCGACAAATCCAAACACGTAATACAGGTTCCGTACACAACTATTAAGTTGTCTTTCTAGTTGCCTTCGGATCAGTTTCAGGCAAACATTGAATAGCCTAACGTGTAGGGCAGTGCGCCGTGCGATGTTAGAGAAAATACGGCGAGACTTACCAACTTACCATTTTTACCTTCCCTGTCCAAGGCAAACATTGTTAATTCGAGCATGGGCAAGTATAAACATTCAGGAGGCATAGCATATGCAAACACGAGGGTCGTTTTAACATGATTGTTCAGGTGTTCAGTTGATGCGATGCAATGACTCGCACGCGGATAGCCGCTAAGCGAGGATGACTTATCTATATGAACAGAAGTCGCTGGCATAGCCATGAAGGACCAAATTTTGTAGTCTCAGGGTCGAGGATGAAGTACAAGCAATGAACACGATGGGCATTGCACTTTATCCCGCCGAAACAGACGACTACTATAGTCTCAGGGTCGAGGATGAAGTGCAAGCATACAAAAACGGAGAGCCTTGCACTTATCCCGCCAAAACAAACGACTACCAGAAGTTTCGTCTAGACCGGGTCGGCCCCAGTGCCCCGGTGACCGCCCGCGGAACGAGATTTGAAGATCACCTTTTACAAGTTGTCCGCGACATGCAAGTCAGGGTCTCAGGTCAGATACAGAAACAAGTTCATGGCAGAATATATATATATGAACAAGTCCGGTATGGAACGAGTTTAAAACAGAATATATATATGAACTTGTTGAGACAGGATTTAGTAGTTTGCTCCTCGAGCTGTAATCCAGGGATTTATTCATTCTTGGTGCAGATTCCCTAGTTCAGAATTTGCCTTGGTGACCTAACGGTCCCAGATACTTGTAGGTTCGTTCAGGCACGGAATGACTACTTAGTAGTCTTCCGGGGTTTGGATGAATACAAGGCAACATACAAGCAGACAAGCATGCGTTTCTAAGGAACATAAGTAAACACGTTGCTCGGACCCGAAGGTAAGCCGAGGGATGAAACCGTTAGGGACTTAGCATACGAGGGTCTGAATATAAGCAGTATTTTCATTTCCATGTTCTAGCAAGCAATACAAGTTGGGATTATTCCATTAGCTAGGTGCGTTGGATTTATTAGCATGCAGGGGGTGATTCACCTAGCTACTAGCATGAATATACAGATTTTATGTGTGCTGGCTAAGCAAAGACAAGTTCACCGTAGCCACCCACCTTAGCGATGATTCGCCTCAGTAGAGCGATACGTCTGAGCGAGCCTCTGAAAGCCTAAGCCGGATTCCTGTTGGGACAAGTCTGGATATCCTTTGCTTCTCGTTGAGGCAAAGCAGGTCGGGACAGCTGCACGATTGCCGTTTGAGACGGCAGTCCGCTTGAGCGGAATGGGGTGTTATATCCTACCCAACTTAGAAAAAGTCTCGTCCTCGAGACTTACTAAGGGCAAGCAGTGATGTAGGGTTGAGGCAATCCTAGACAAGTCGTTGTACTTGTTCATTGGATATTCACTTGCACAAGCTTCGAAATCAGCATATCGCTTAGACTGGATTGTGCGCACTTTCGAAGGGCCCCTCTAGCGTGAACACGTCAACCAGCTCAGTGATAGTGAAGTCTTAGCACTCGAGTTTCACTTTTTCTAAGTCTTGGATGGTGCACTAGTTTAAGGCGTCCCTCGAATAGATGCATTCAACCAAACTTAGGGTTAGTGAAAATCGGACAAGCTACTAGCGATACTCTCAAGGGTTCGCACAGGTTGGCATAAAGGCCACTCGCAGCATACAACCAGACAAGCAAGCATATCATTCAAAACGTATTTTGAACGTATTTAGACTTATTGTTAGAACATCCCATCGAGGCATTGAGAGAGAGCGTGCATATAACCCACGAACGAGCTTTCGAAACATAGATATCGAATCGAAGTCCAAAGGCGTAGAAGCCAGGCTCTGATACCAACATGTCACGCCCCGATCTCCCGCAGGCTATTTCGGCCGTTTCCGCTAGGTGGGAATCACCCTCGCCAGCGCTCCCGTGAAACGATCGCTTTAATCCATCCGAGCGTGATGCCGCACGAGCGTGTTCCACGCCCGTGCAAGGCCATGGTTCATTGGCTGGCGGCAAGAGTTCTAAGCCACAGAGTCGCACAAATTGTCTGAGTGCAGCGGAGTCATGAATGCATAGGCGATCGGTAACAAGTTCACTGAGTTGACAATATAGCGGAAGCATTGAAACACAAGTTGAAGTAAAGCAAGCTCTTTTATTGATATGAACAAGTGTTACAAGTGGCGTATAGCCGAGATTACAAGTCGCTCAAGCCTCTCTCTCTGAAATAGTAAAAGTGTGCCAAGTGGCTACATTGTAGGATAATTGTACAGGCGATGGTCAGGCGAGTTCGGGCTATGTTCCAATATTATGTCTTGTATATGTGCTTCAGTCCCGGACGCACCGTTGCAAGGCTTCAGAGGGAACTCCTGGCCTTAGCACGCACGAAGGAGGCGTCCGTACCGAACGAGGTTCTCCCGCACCCTGCATATAAACTGGTAGATTATCAGTACATTGAATGCACTGGTGGGGAAGCTACTCGCCCGCTCGACAAATCCAAACACGTAATACAGGTTCCGTGCACAACTATTAAGTTGTCTTTCTAGTTGCCTTAGGATCAGTTTCAGGCAAATATTGAATAGCCTAACGTGTAGGGCAGTGCGCCGTACGATGTTAGAGAAAATACGGCGAGACTTACCAACTTACCATTTTTACCTTCCCTGTCCAAGGCAAACATTGTTAATTCGAGCACGGGCAAGTATAAACATTCAGGAGGCATAGCATATACAAACACGAGGGTCGTTTTAACATGATCGTTCAGGTGTTCAGTTGATGCGATGCAATGACTCGCACGCGGATAGCCGCTAAGCGAGGATGACTTATCTATGTGAACAAAAGTCGCTGGCATAGCCATGAAGGACCAGATTTTATAGTCTCAGGGTCGAGGATGAAGTGCAAGCAATGAACACGATGGGCATTGTACTTTATCCCGCCGAAACAGACGACTACTATAGTCTCAGGGTCGAGGATGAAGTGCAAGCATACAGAAACGGAGAGCCTTGCACTTATCCCGCCAAAACAGACGACTACCAGAAGTTCCGTCTAGACCGGGTCGGCCCCAGTGCCCCGGTGACCGCCCGCGGAACGAGATTCGAAGATCACCTTTTACAAGTTGTTCGCGATATGCAAGTCAGGGTCTCAGGTCAGATACAGAAACAAGTTCGTGGCAAAATATATATATATGAACAAGTCCGGTATGAAACGAGTTTGAAACAGAATATATATATGAACTTGTTGAGACAGGATATAGGACTTTTTGGCCGTGGGCAATGCACCGAGCATGGATTTTTGGCCGCGGGCAATGCGCCACCCATGGAATTATTGCCGCGCGCAATACACCGTACATGGATTTCTGGCCGCGCGCTTGCAATGCACCATGAATGGAATCCTTGTCGCGAGCAATAGGTCGCACATGGATTTCTGTCCGCGTGTAGTGCATCGTGCATGGAAATTTGGTCGCGCGCAGTGCGTCGCGTATATGTCAACAAGGATGGTTGTTTTAGCCTATTTAACTGATTTTGTAGATAGAATCTTATAAAACTCAAAATATAAAAGTTGTAGATCTTTGTCTTGGATTTCCAAATATTTTTGAATCGTCTAATTTGGAGTTCATTTGAGAAAGTTATGCCTAGTTTTCAAAAATGTATCAAATTTTAATTTTAGAATTTTTATTGGACCTTGTGATTTTATGTATTGATCTTAGTAATTGCAAATATATATGGATTAAGTATAGATATGTGCTAGAATTAACCATGTATTAGACCCGACTATGTGTAGAATTGGACCATGCGCCAAGTGATTATTAGACCACATTGTTATACGTTGGATTAAATGAGGGACGTGGTTCAACTTGGGTGACGATCTGCAACCCCGGTCCTTGTTTGGTTTAAGAATTATGGATCTGATCCAGAGAGGTTCTTGCACTACCCTTTTTCTTGTCTAGTGATATCATAATGCAACCATTCATACTACCTATGCACATGACTTTACTCATTTTATTGTTTTGCTTAGTTTGGTTATTTCTTGGATTGCTTTGATTCTATGTGTGAACCCGAATGGTTATGAGTGCTATTAAGCTGAGTACCTGCTAAGTGGACTCAGACTAGTAAATTAATTATCCTTGTTCATCGTATAGGGTGAGGGACGTAGTTCTACTCGAAAAACGATCTGCAATCCCAGTCCTTGTTTGGTTTAAGGATTGTACATCTGCTCCAGAGTGGTTCACATCTTTTTTTTTTGCTCCCGTTCTGCAACATTATCGTTATTTGAGGATCTAATGTGCTTAATTTGAGGTGATAAATATGATTCAAGATTCTCGTGATGATCAATAAACCTTATAACCAGACCCTACTTCTAGTATCCGTGTTGATACTTCTATTCGCACCGAACGTGCTACATGTTTTCACTTGTGCACCAAAGTGCGACAAACCCTACTAAATGTATATACCCTGACCAATGTGATTTAATATGATAAGAAGAATTCATGTTACTGACTGATAGGTCTGATGTCCTGACTCGACTATTTGTATTCATGCTGATACACTTATCAGTTGCTATGCGTTCCTACGTGCTATGTGTTACATGTGCACTGAGGTACGACATACTTGCTACGTGGTATGTGTTATATATTTTACTACTCCAAGTGACATGTGATATTATAAGATTTCCCCAGTACGGGCCTTAAAGTTAGTTAGTGATCATAGCGTGGTTAGGTTGTTTACTTGATTTATTGCATTACACTCGGGCGAATCCAAATTAAACCATTGACTGGCAAAGTAGGTTCGTACCTAGCGTACACGTACTACAGTACATTATTCTAGAAGGATGATCGTGTGACTATGGTACGATATTCCATATAACTGTATGGTTAAATTAGGCAACTAAAATTTGTAGAGCATTGGGAGGGATGGAATCCCGAAATCGTGCTTAACTAGCCATCCTCAAACAATTGTCTGGGGAGTGCAGGCTGGCCCCCATGGATATTGTTTAAATCCTCATTAGTGGATTTTAATTTTTGACTATTATATTGTACTATGTTTTCTATACGATCTTAGCACGGTGGCCTTACGAGGGACCGATGCATAATACTATGTGCTATACGACAATTCATGGCTCGGCTAGCCTTGCTAGTACGCAGCACGATATGAGGATTCCAATAATGCATTATTCTTATGGGATAACCCAAATACCACATAACAAATCGTAGTACTGATTGACCGATTCAATTGGACTCTGTGAATCTGTTGGTAGTTAGGGACATGAATATTGTGATACAGTAGTTCAACTCTTATCCTTGTTTGGTTGTAGGGTTGTGTTATTGTGCCACAATAAACCATGGACCAATGCTATGTTATATGTGTATATACATATATTTTAGCCTATATTATGGCCTATGTGTTCATGTTCCTATTGTGTTTTGTGCCATATGATAAATAGTTTAAAGACGTAGACTATCATGGTATGGTGGTCCAACCATTGTCCTTCTTCGGTTGTAGATGTGTCATACTGCTTTGATGAAAGGTCATACGCTTATAGTTGTGGTACGGATTCTTATTTTATGTACTTTATTAAGTTTTGATCATTCACTTGTGCTCATGTGTGGTACTTTCTATCGGGGCCTGACCCGTTGGTTTTGTTTGGCCAGGTTCAGTAGCAGAGCCCGAGGATCCTATCATGTATCTGACCGATAGCACACACCGGGAGGATGGCTACCGAGGCACTTGAGTGGGTTTCTTTTTTACTGCTCTGAGTATCATTTTGCTTCACCTTTTGGTATTTAGTTGCCATCATTTGTTAGCAGGTTATCTGGATATTAGTTCATTTACATAATTGTATATTATTCATACCGCGACTGACTTACAGTTATGTACTCTTGACAATGTACTAGTTTATCATTATATAACTGGTTTCATGATCGTTCTGGTAGAGCTTCAAGGATGCCTAACTGCTTTATCTTATATGTTCATTCTTATTGCTTCTTGGTTAATGATTGAGACATAGAGATTCTTGACCCTGGTGACTTGATTGTAGTATACACCCCTTTATCTCTAGACAACCTTAGCACATTATGGGTTACTTCGGTATTCCGCAAGGTATGTTTGGCTGAGCCATACCCCCGCTCTCCAGTATTCTAGTTCTGGGTTGTGACAGTACATTAGAAAATGCACTAGTGAGTGGCCGTTAGCCAACTAAAATCAACATGTTCATTAAGTGAGTACAGACAAACGTATATGGTCTTTCTAATCTTTTCTTAGGATAAGTTATATTTTAAAGCATATATGTGTCCTTAAGCATAAATGTATCATATAACAAAGTTGATCTTACCCATTACTTATCATCCTTTCATGTTTACAATGATATCTTTCATAATAAATTAGAAATAATATGTCACAAGAGAATCACTATAGAAGTCAATAATTAACCTTCATAAAATATAAGTGTATCATGCATTCGTCCCTCAACTAACTATATAAATGCCACTGGCGACATACCATCTTGGGCTATCTTGGGATAGATGGTGATCCTTTAAACGATGGGTAGTTAGCACCACTGAAAGTTTCCAAATCTTTTCATATTCTGCCTCACCCTTTAGTCTGACTACTAAAGGTCTAACAATATCATTTTCTAGTACGTCATCCATGGCTTATACCTGGGTCCTCCTAGGTTGACACGATCCTAGTGTCCCGGCAATCATTCGAGGAACCGAAACCTTGTGTGCAAGTTGTCCATTCCATGTAAATACAACAGTTAAACTATATAGTGTAATGCATGGTACAAAACTAAATAACTATACAACATATCTCTTATTTTAATTACTATACTTCTCGAGCCATCTCATATCATTCTTCCTATTCGAGGGACTCTACCTTGGCGACCTAACGATCCCAAACCTTTTTATATTTCGATTTCTCTAAAATAACTTACTATTCCACATGATACATAAAAACAATAATATAGTCCATATTATAAGATACAACAACACTTATAATAATCCAAATATGTAACAGCAGTATAAAACCTAAGTCTATAACAGCAGGTTAATATTCCGTGTTTTATAAAAAAAAGTTATATAAATGAGATTAATCTCTTATCTAACTTGGTTCTTTTCTTTTATTAGCCAGCACAGAACTCATAGCATAAAACTAAATCTGCAACATCCATTTTATTACTGTCAAGGTAAATGAGAGAATGATCAAAACCACCCATATGAAGAAACAACTATCTACTTTGACCGAGAAGATCTCTGAATAAATTATCTGCATGAAACCAAGTCCAAACGGTCATTCGAGCTACCAAACCATCTCAATGCACCAAGCAGAGCAGGAGTTTACAACTGGTGCTGATGTAACTATTGACGCCTTCTAAAGGAATCTCTAATAGTAAAGTTTGGCGATATTTTTACTAGAACATCTTTACTATAACGATACACTACTTCACATATGTTGCTCAAGTTGCTAATATTAACAATTTAACGACTGTTCTCGTCGGAGTCGCTAGGTGTCATTAATTCTAGGTTAAAATATTGCGTTGTCAGATGTTGCTAAATATTGATAGTGTTTATATATATCAAACCAACAGTTCTCTCTCCTCTCCTCTCCTCTCCTCTCTTTTTGCGTCTTCCATCTTCCGCACACAGCCCCGATTTCTCTACCCCTTCCACCACACTCCATAGACACCTGGTCGGTTATCCCCGACCACGTAGATGCCTTGGTTGTCCCCGAACCTAGCATCATGTATTATTTTTCTCTCATATTTTTCTTTTTTCTAAAAAAACAAATTCTCCTCATGGAAATTGTAGTAAGAGGGCTTCATGCTAAGCCCTCTATTCTTATAGTTGTCTTGCCTAGGATTATGCTATAAAAGTTAATAGTGGAGGAAGAGAATAGTTGATGGCTAACTTTAATCTAGTGGAGTGAAATAGTATTTGGGGAAGAAAATAGATACTACATAGGTTGTATCTTGCTACTAGTGCATTAAGGAATCCAAAAGGAGTACCTTACCTTGTACCAATTTACATGTTCTTTATTTTGGAAATTATTTTTCTACCACGAAATCTAGTGAATAAATGTGCAACATCTAATTTTGTTTCTCTATTTCAGTTTTTAAGTTTTTGGAGGATTTTTAAAATTGGTATGCCCTAAATATTTAACGTCCATTCTCGTCACAATCTAGTATTTTAATCATAGAACTTTAACATGATATTAGAACAAATTATATGTTTGAATTCTTTTTTGGCATGTACGCTACGTGGATTTAGAAAATTTATACTATTGTGTGAATTAAGCTCTTTAAACACGGGATCCAGATATTACATCACCCTTCGGTACTATTGAGTATTTGTTATGACTTATATGTTATGTTATTTAGTCCCACATTGGATAGATAATAAGAAGAAATCTAGTCCTCTCCTATATATATGTAATCCCTTTTTATTAATAAATTATCCTATTATTCTATTCTACATCGTATCAGAGCCATATCATGTAAACCCCCTGATTTTTCAAGATTTTTAAAACTGGATTTTTCAGAATTTTCTGGGATTTTTCGAGAATTTTTACTAATTAAAAACAAGGTATTTTTGGCATTAAATAAAATTAAATGTTTTAAAATATATTAAAATATTATGAAAATAATATTTTTGGGTGTAAAATAAAATATTGGACTTAGGGTAATTTTCTGAGAATTTATTGGACCCCGAAGACATTTTTAAGGCCCAAAAACTATTTTTAAATAATTAATTAAATAAACCCAAAATAAACCGGGCTGAACCGGGTTCAAACCGGGCTGAACCGGCCTGAACCCGGTCCAGCTGAACCCGACTGAACCGGACCGCTGACCTTAGAGGGTCGGGTAGGGTCCGCCCGACCCAAACCCGCACCCGCCACCCGCGAACCCGCCTGACCCAGTTCCCTCCCCACGACCCGCTCGCCGCCCGCGTCTCACGCCGCCCTCCGCGCCTCGCCGGCCACGTCGCCGCCCCTCCGCCTCGCCCGGCCCACGCAACGCCGAATCCGCCTCGCTCGGCCTCCCCTCTCCCTCTCCCCCCCTTTATAAACCCCTTTCTCCTCCCTCCGGCCACCGCCTCCCTCACAGCCATGCCACCGCCTCCCTCACCCGTTGCCAGCACCGACGACGATGCCCCGCCACGCCGCATCCTCCTTCCTCCTCCGTCAGCCTCAGCCGCAGCAGCCAAGCCCCGACCCAGCAGAAGCCGACGCCTCCGGCCGCCCACGCCCTGCGCCGCCGGCCGCCTGCGCCGCCTCCCAGCACGCCGCCGCACCGCCTCCGCTCCCCAGGCCTCCCTCCTGTCGGCCTCCCTCCGCCGCAGCTCCGGTCGCCGCAGACCCAAACCCTAACCCTAGGCGGACACGGACACGACTCGGACACGGAGAAATTCGGTTTTGGCGTCCTGTTCAGGTACCCGTTTCTCTCTCCTCGCTGCCCTATTTTTTGATTCCGTCAGTTGCGTCGCGTAGACTGTATGACCCTCTCGGTGCCCGTACAACCCGCTCGGTGTATCGCATCTTGTGGTGATCGCGAACCGTGATCCAATAACAGGAAAAACAATGCCCTGATTCACCCCGGAACCGGGTACTCTCCGCCAAACAGGACGACTTGGTCGTGTGCGGTCTTTAGCGATACGTGAGCGCCGTCGATACGGACGTGTGGAATTTCGCAAAAGTTGATTTGGATGTGCGTGCACACCGGAATCAACGTGTATCCGCGGAGACCGTCCCATATCCGTCAATTCTGGAATGCGTCGTAACTTTGTGTACACACGTCGGATTGAAACAAAACTTGTGCCATCGGACTCGTAGCGATACGCTGGTCCTGTGACCCAAGTTTGGTTCGATTCTGAGAACGTTGACAAAATCGCGTATCGTGGGCCCCACAGGCTCTACTTGACGGGCGATTTTGTGATCGGCTCATCGGAATCCAATTCTGAAAGTTTTTTTGGGTTCATATCATCGTTCCTGACTTGTTGACACTAAGTTTGATGAATTTGGAGACCTTTGACCCTGACACGCTTTTTGGTGCAAAATGGCCCACATGTGGACCCCGCTTTGACCCAAAAATATCATTTTTGCCCCTGTGTCCAAATTGGACTTAAGGACAGGCATTTTTAGCTATTTGATATTTTCTGAATCTAATGGTGATGTTTATTTCAGCAACCGGAGTAGTACCTGCAAATCACACTGAGATCAGAGTTACAGTTGGAGCCAGAACCCCAGGCAAGTGTACCTTGCCAAACTTGCAGTTCTTGTTATTTATTCCTTTGACTATATATATATATATATTTGTGCATGCTTGACCTAGGATGGTGTGACTTACTTAGCGTCCGATTAATAGTTGGGTGCCAACACCGTACACGGCGTTGTGTATTGTCATCTAGACATGGATACCGAGACCCTATAATTCTCGTACTTGTCTTATCAAGTACATCATAACCCAGGATACTTGACACTATTCATGAGACAGAAACTTCCTGAGATATTCATGGTGATTCTGTATAGGATACATGTTACATGACTTAGACATTATATTCTTAGATCTCATTATGACTTACTGCATTAGTTATAATCCTGCGTGGCATGGACATGAGACGTTGTGTACATGAGACGCATGATTACATTGGGTGAGGAGAGACACACAGGCTACAGGTTGATTTTATGTTATGCCGGCGTCTCAGTCTCACGCTGAGCTAGACGACCATATGGTATCACTGCTACCGGCTCCCCGACACAGAGCTTGTAGTAGTTTCAGCCTGAGTACTGGAGATGTTCTCAGATTACATTTCACATAGATGGTTATATAGTTTACCCTATTTATTTTATTCACTATTACACTGCATTTATTTTGGCATGAGCTTTCTTGTACCTTGCTATGTCCCCTGAGAACCTGGATCAGGATTATGTTCCCAGGATTAGCAGAGGAGATCCACCCAGAGTTATACAGCACAAGAGCATTAGCAGGAGCAGGAGCAGGCACTGGAGCAGTACCAGATCCAGTAGACGAGTGATCACCGAGGTTATCTTCTGAATATATACTGTTCCATACTCAGTTTTTGTTGTGTTTATCTTTATTCTTGTATCTTGACAGATGTATCAGACTCATTATCGGGTTATTCCCCGAGTTTATGTTATATTGAGATTGACCTTGCTTTATGATTCTGATATTGTTGTATTCATTTCTGTGGATGAGATAAGTATATTTAGACCCCTTAATGTTGTACTACAGCTTAAGTGCGCCCCGATGGATCCATTAAATTGGATTTGTCCATCGGTGTGTGCTGCTGGCCATTGTCACATGTCTAGTCCCTCGGTATTTTGGGACTGGGGCGTGATATATCATCCTCTCTCTCTCTTTCTGTCAAAAAATAAATAAATAAAAAAGAAGAAGAAGAAGAAAATTTCTTCCCCCCCTCCCTGCCCTTGCCCGAGTGGCAGCCCTACCCATCAACCGTCCACCGTAAGGGATTAGCCGAAATTTTCTTTGCCTGAGCGGCAGCCCCCCTTTTGCCCGAGCATCACTCCCCCCAGCCCGAGCGACAACCCCCCCTCCTCTTGCCCGAACAGCACCCCCCCTACCCGAGCAACAATCCCCCTTGCCTGAGAGGCACCCCCCTGCCCGAGCGGCAGCCCCTTGCCCGAGCGGCATCCCCCGCTCGAGCGGCAACCCCCCTACTTTAGGATTTTTAGAGGGTAGACAATGGTTTGTTTGTATGAATTCCTAAATCTCGACAAGGGCATCAGGAGTTAACAGAAAGCAGACCTAGGCGTGTATCTCTGTTCCTGACCCGCTATCAACATCAGTATCTAATAGAAAGTAACCTGGGTTACTTCTCTGTCCTGGCTTTTGTGATCTAGCTTCAATATCTACTTTTCTTGCGCAAGTAGATTCTGGCTACGTTGATCGTGCATTGGTAGAGTTGATGTGATTATCGGGTCGGGACGACCAAATGACAGTCGAATCGAGAATATTGAAGGATAATGAACACTGAGACGAATATTAGTGCTACCAGTGCCAAAAATACAGTGGCGGGGATATTGGATATTGGAACCACGGTTTTATTGGTTAGACTTGACGATAGACGGTTGGAAGGTTACTTGACATGGCACAAGAAGGTCAAGAAGATGCTTCGAGTAATGCGGTTGTCCAAATATTTGACTGAAAACCCCCCTTATCTCTAGACAACCTTATCTTGGTTCTCTTCGTCCTGATGCATACTCTGTATGGTCTCAGATCATTGATGGGGCCGAGGTTCCGTCTTTGATGGAAGACCACTTTTATGTCCTACTAGAAACGAAAGTCGTTGAGACTAATACATGTGAGGCCCTTCCTAATCGGTCTGCCTGAGTACGACTCATAATAGATTTCGTGGAGGTCATTGTGGTCGACATGGTGGCCAGAATGCTGGCCGCCATAGTGGATGGGGCAATGGAGATCGTGATGGAGGAAGACCACATACATGCTTCAACTGTAGACAACAAGGCCACTTTCAGTGGTTGTGCCCCAAAGCACCTGCAGCTAACGCTACATCAGATACGCATGCTAATGACAGACTATCAGTGCATATAAAGATAGAAACCTATGTCGATTTTATCAACTTTCAAACAAAGCGTCGTAGTAAAGCTTCTATTTCTGGATCCACAGCCAGGCACTCAGCGGCGTGTATGGTAAAGTCGAACCAGTGGGTGATTGACCCTGGTGCGTCTGCTCATATGACAGGCGACGCAGGTATGTTGTACAATTATGTATCGGCGGGTCGTGTGGCCGATATTACTGTGGTGAATGGTGGTTCACTGAGAGTCTGTAAAAAAAGAAGTGCCCATCTTTCTTCTAGACTGTTACTTACTTCTGTATTACATACACCTAAAAATTCGTTCAGTTTACTATCAATTAATCGGATTACTCGTGTTTGTAATGCTCGGTAATATTTTTTCCTGATGGTTGTATTTTTTTAGGACCTGAAGACTACAAAGTCTGTTGGTAAGGGGCATGTGACTGGAGGCTTGTACCTATTTAACATAAATTCTTTCATTGCTTGTGTCGGCGTAAAACTCGATCCTTTTGAGTTGTACTATCGGTTAGGTCACTCATTTATCCAAGTTCTCCAGAAAAATGTGTTCATCTTTAGATATTCAAGTTCCTTTTCATTATGAGTCATGTAGTTTGGCCAAGCATCACCGGATTCTCTATCCGGTGAGTCTAAATAGAACTTCATCAACTCCTTTTGAGTTTGTGCATTCTGATATATAGGGACCTTTTCCTGTTGAATCTATAGTAGATTTTAAGTACTTTGTTTCCTTTGTTCATGACTACTAACGGGTCACATTTGTCTACTTAATAAAAAATTGCTCTTAATTATTTGATATTTGGTATAATTTTTATGCGAAAATTAAAACACAATTTGGTGTTCCTATTCAATATTTGCAGAGTGACAATGGTCATGAGTATGTCTCGTGAGCTCAATATTCAAATGTCTAAACATGGCATCATCCACTAATTTTTTTTCCATACACACCACAACAGAATGATGTGGCTGAACGCAAGAATTGCCATCTTTTGGAAACAACATGTGCTCTTATGTTTCAATCACGTACTCCCAGAAGATTTTGGTCGGATGTGGTATTTACAACTTATTATCTGATCAATCGTATGCCATTTTTGATTTTCAATGGCAATACTCTCTTTTCTCGGTTATATTCCAAACGAGAGACGTTTCCTCTATCTCAAAATTTTCATCTGCTTATGTTATGTTCAGGATAGTTGACCGACTCTGTCCAAGTTGGATCCGTAGACAATCAAGTATATTTTTCTTGGGTATCCAAAAGATCAGAAAGGGTATCGTTATTTTTTTACCAACTTTAAAGAGGTATTTTATGACTCGGGATGTTGCCTTTGTTGAAATCGAGTTTCCTCCACTCCCATCAACTATAGATTATGTTCCCAAAGTTTATCCATAAGAGGATTTTCTGTTGTTTTTAGTTCAAACACAGCAGTCTCCCATAAGAGTAAAGTGTGTTATCTACGTAAAGCACTATATGGTCTTAAACAGTCAACTCGTGCTTGGTTTGGATGATTTACCTATGTTCTTACATAATTTGACTATGCAAATCAAAGAAAGATCATTCAATCTTTTACCGACAGATATCAGTCGGACGGATACTACTTGGTGTTTATGTTGACGATATCGTGATCACGGGGGATAACAGTCAAAAAATTGAGGACTGAAAAAGTTTCTAGGTGAGCAATTTCAGACTAAAGTTATTGGTGCATTGAATTACTTCTTGGACATTGAAGTCACACGGGGTAAGAAGTACATTATAAAGTCTCAAAGAAAATATGTGTTGGACATCCTAACTAATGCGGAAATGATAAAAGCTAATGAAGCAACCTCACCCATGGACCCAGGGGTGAAGTTACTTCCCGATGAAGGAATACTAATGACTCGTCCAGACATTTTTTTCCCGAAAGTATCCCAAGTAGATTTATGGCTTCTCCATGAGTTCCACATTGGCAGTAAGTTCTCAAAATTGTGCGATGTCTAGTCCAGAATTCGGAAAAAGGAATTCAGATGGAGAATTAAGGACATACTAATCTTGAGTACTTTACAAATGTCGACTGGGGTGCTAGTCTTACGGATAGAATGTCTTCTACATCTAGCTATTCGGTATTTATTGGCAGGAACTTGGTGTCGTAGAAGAGCAAGAAGCAGAGTGTGGTCTCATAATCAAGTTCATAAGCAGAATAACAAACTATTGCTCATGGCACAATAGAGTTGTTATATCTGTAGCATCTTCTACAAGAGCTGGGAGAAGAAGTATGATCTAAAGCAATTGATATGTTGTGTGATAACCAGTCTTCTATCCATATTACTATCAATCATGTATTCCATGAAAGGACGAAGCACATTGAGATTCTCAACCACTTCGTCTGTGATGAGTATCAAAAGGGGATGATAAAGTTTTACCTAGTGAGGACCGACGATCAGATAGCTGATATCTTTACGAGGTCTCTTTTAGGTCCTCGGGTTCAGTTTGTTTGTAACAAACTAGGCATGATTTACATCTATGCTCCAACATGAGGGAGGGTGTTGAGTATTGGTTATGATTTATGTGTTATGTTATTTAGTCCCACATCGGGTAGAGAATAAGGAGGACGCTAGTCCTCTCCTATATATATGTAATCCCTCTCTATTAATGAATCATCCAATTATTCCATTCTACAAGTACATGCTCAAGAATTTGTTTTTCTTTGTTAAGGACCTAGGTTTCATAAGACTATGACCGGACACCGGACCAAAATTTTGGCCTGAAATATTTTTGTGTCGTATTTGGATTAATTTTCTCAGTAAGGTTCGGTTCGGTCCGATCCAATTTTATTTCCGTGTGCCATCTAATTGTTCTGTAGTTGATCTTTCCGCAACAGTTCTTAAATATTTTTATTTTGTACCCCTAGTTTATTGATCTACTACGAATAAAAATTGGTTGACTGTCTCCTTGATCCCATACTTCATCCCAAAAAAAGAAATGATAATTTAGCCTTCTTATTAAGTGGTATTTCTTGAAGTTTGTCAGGTTTTGTGGTAGATACTGATAATTAATGTGTTGGATGTAACTCTAATACTATGATATATTTTTCTATATGTTAATTATATTTTTTAGATCCGGGGTTATTCTCAATCTTTTTTTAAAGGTAAAAGGGGAAACATTTTATTAATCTCAATTGACCATGTCTTTATAGACTTTTTTCAAAATACAGATGGGTGGCTCTGTAAAGAGCCTAGACAGGATGGGCTCTTCAGAATGTAAAGATGCATCGGCCAGAGCATGAGCAGCCTTGTTACAATTTCTAGGCATGAAATTATAAGATACATTGTTGTTGCAGTAACTTAGGCTTCTATACTCCTCAACAATGTGTCGAACTTTCCATGGATTCTCCATCCCATCTATGTTGATGGCTTCAATAAGTATCTTACAATCACCCTCGATGATCACCTTCGAGTAATCCTCCCTCTTGCAAAGGATATTAGCTAGATGTAGACCCATTCCTCCGGTCTCCAGAGGGCTCCCTCCATATTGGATGGTTGATATGGCAGTAATCGACCTCCATAGTCCCTATGCACTTCTACTGCTCCCATCTTCTCGTCCAAGTAAGCCCCATCGAAGTTAATATTGACACAATTAGAAGGTGGAGGAACCCAAGCATCCAAAGCAGCCTGAGATGTCCCTTCTCTAGTAGTAGAGAATGCATACGAATTCACAAATCATATGAATCTTTGAGTTTTGTTGAATTCCTTAGGATATTGGTAGAGCAGAAGTGTGTCTGGCTGAAGATAAGTGCATTCCTTGCTTTCCAAATCTCCCACAGAATGTAGCATGTGGAGGTGATGATTTCTTGATTGCCACTGCTGAATAGCTGTTGTAGTAGTTGTTTTATGGAATTATGAGGATGAATCATTTGTTGGATAGATGGCATGTCCCTCCAAACCTGACCTGCAATATAACAACAAAGAAAGAGGTGATCCAAGGATTCGGGGTATACCTGACCTAACTGACATGTAGGATTTGAGGTAGTCAGTCTCTTCTGGATGTTCTCTCCTGAGGCTAGGCAGTTGTGAATCACCCTCCAGATGAAGATGGCTACTCGTGGACATAATGTAGTCATCTTCCATAATTGTCTCCAGTGAGTGAAAACATCCTGTGATAGCTGGCCTAGGTTGTTCTGTCTTCCTTCCCAGATCACTCGATAGACAGATTTGGTAGTAAGAATGCCATTTTTGGTGTGACTCCAAATCAATTTGTCATCTGTGCTGAATGGGGAAAAGGGCATGAGGAGAATAGTTGTAGCCTCTTCCAAGGGGAAAAGACGAGTGATTAACTCCTCGTTCCAAACATTATCCGGTTTTCTCATCAAATCGCAGACCTTAGCAAGCTGGTCCAAATCCTGGAATTATAAGGTTTTATAGGTATAGTCCAGAAGTCTTGGTTAGGCAAGTACTTACTCTTGAGTAGTTTAGCCCAGTCAGAGTTCGGATTGGTGAGAAATTGCCATGCCAATTTGGTGATCAAAGCAAGGTTAATAATCTCAGGGTCTCTGATGCCTAGCCCTCCAATGAATTTAGGTTTAATGAATAAGTTCCAGGCTCGAAAATGGACCCCCCGACCAGAAATTTTGATGGATAGAACCGATAGGATTGGTTACCTGTTTTGGAAGCAGATATGAAGACATATGATAGGTAGGGATTGATGAGAGGGTCGACTTTAATAGTGTGGTCCTACCCGCATGTGAAAGGAACTTTCCTTTCCATCCAGATAGGGTGGAGTTACAAGAGTCAATTAGATGATTGTGAGTATTAACTCTACATAGAGGTAACAGAATGTTGTGCCCAAGGTATTTTTCAGAGGTGGCCATTGGTTTAACAGAGAGGATATCTAGGAAGGTCTGTTTCATAACATCATCAAAACATTTGGGGATAAGAATCGATGATTTATCGTTGCAGATTTGTTGACCCAACCACAACTCATTGGAATAAAAAATCTCCTTAACATGGAGAAGATTCTTAAGAGTGCAAGCTCCAAACATAAATATGTCATCAGCGAATAGGAGGTGAGTGTATGATATGTGGTGGTTTTTGGTCAGGTGAAAGCTCGAGTAAAGGCATCTATGTTCCATGATGGAAAAGTGGTTTGAAAGAAGATCACCACACATTATGAAGATATAAGGTGATAAGGGACAGCCTTGACGAATTTCACGTTTGGGTGAAATCGTGGTTGACGGGATGCCATTCACTAGGATTTCAAAAGTTTATGTGGAGATTCACTGCATGAGTAAGTCATGGGAATGCCCGATGATGCCAAATCCTTTGAAGACTTGACTAATCACACCCCAACTTAGTCTATCATAACCCTTGGCCATGTCGACTTAAGAGTAAAGAAATTGTTTGATTTTTTGGAAGTACTGATCGAGTGAAGGACCTCATTAGCAATGATGATGTTATCACCAATTTGGCGGCCAGGCACAAATGCATTCTGAACATAGAGATATCAGTTTATGGAGGAGGGGTCTGAGTCATTTTAGCAATAACTTTGTAGGTAACATTACTGTTGAAATTAGTTGATAATTTTATTGATTGTCTCATTGGCATTATATAGCCTTACAGTCATTAATACAATGATCTCAATCATTATGACAATAATCTCATAATGGAATATCCTGTGACATATTCTGGCATCCCAAATATGTCCTCAGGATATTCCCATGTGCTTATACTATACTTAAATATGATACCCAACATACCATATCAACACTCCCCCTCAAGATGGGTGAAAGATATTCACTAAGCCCATCTTGTCACATCCTCTAATCATGCTCACTGAGGCGAGTCCCTTGGTTAGTCCATCTGCTACTTGATCCCTGGTTGGAACATGGCCAAGCTCCAGTAATCCACTATCCAGCTTCTCTTTGATGAAGAATCTATCAATCTCGATGTGTTTGGTCCTGTCATGCTGTACTGGATTGTTGGCAATACTAATAGCTGACTGATTGTCACATCACAGCTTCATCTTGGCTCCTTGATCCAGCTTCAGCTCCACCAGCATATTCTTCAACCATAGCAGCTCTGCAACTCCCAAGGCCATAGCTCTGTACTCTGCTTCAGCTGTCAATCTGGCCACCACAGACTGCTTCTTACTCCTCCAGGAGACCAAGTTACCTCCTACAAATATGCAATATCCCGAGGTAGACCTCCTGTCATCAGCACAACTAGTCCAGTCAGAATCACAGTAGCCCTCGATGCTCACATGATTGTTCTTCTTGAATATTAGTCCCTTCCCGGGAGCACCTTTCAAGTACCTCAGAATCTGGTACACTGCATCCATATGACCCTTCCGTGGGTCATGCATGTAGCGGCTCACCATACTTACTGCAAAGCAGATATCAGGACGTGTGTGGCTCAAATAGATCAACTTGCCAACCAGTCTCTTGTATCTGTCCCGATCAACTGGTTCTCCAGCCTCAGCATCAATCTTGAACCTCTGATCTATTAGTGTCGCTGCAGGTTTGCACCCCAATATCCCAGTTTCTGTGAGAAGGTCCAGTGCATACTTCCTTTGAGAGAGAACAATCCCCTCTGCTTCTCGAGCAATCTCAATCCCAAGGAAGTACCGAAGAAGGCCGAGATCCTTCACCTCGAATTCCTTGCCAAGCTTTCCTTTGAGTTGGGCGATCTCCTACTCATCATCTCCTGTGATAATCATATCGTCCACATACACCGCAAGCATGGTGATGTGGCCTCCACTCCGACGAAAGAATACAGTATGATCAGCATTGATCTGCTGATATCTCATCCCTATCATCGCCCTTCTGAATCTGTCAAACCACACTCGAGGAGACTGCTTCAGTCCATAGAGGGACTTCTTCAACCTGCAGACCTTTCCTACTGTCTGATTGGTGCCAAATCCTGGTGGTATCTCCATGTACACCTCCTCCACTAGATCTCCATGAAGAAACGCATTCTTCACATCCAGTTGGTGTAGCTTCCATCCACCATTCGCTGCCAGAAAAATCAGAGTCCTGACAGCCCTCATCTTTGCAACTGGTGAAAAGGTCTCGTCATTGTGGTGCCCCGTTCCCCCTATTCGGGGAGTGCGGCTAAGAAATACTAGACGGTATCGTTCGATCAGGATAGATTGAATCAAGAACTCATCCTCGTTATGGATTTGTCTCTTCGGAATCGATTCTCATATTCAGTGGACCGTGCCCCCGGGATCGACTTAGCGGCAGAGTTAGGAGGGACCTCTCTGCTGCATTCTTTTGTTGCCTATTTTTCGCTGTCGCTTGTTGCTTTCGTACCTTGAGTTGGTTTTCGGATTTGCTTGAGTTTTCTTGAACGGTTTCGATGGATTTCATTGCTTTCGATAGTAGAACTGCACTTCAATTTCGATAATGGAAAGAGAGGAAGAAGTATTGATCAGCTGTTCGTGGCAATGCAGGTGATCCAGCAGTAGACGCCGCTCGAACGGACTCCTAAAGCACTTCTTTCCTTCTTCCTTCCAACTACTAAAGTGAGTGGCTACCAACCCGATTAGCTAGCCCTTCTTGCTAGTCTTCACATCAAAATCTTGTATTCGTGCTTGCCCCGATCAAACGATACCAAGTAATAACTAAAAGACTTCAAGATAATAAGGGAATAGACTTGGGTAAAGTTATGCTTGTCAAATAAAACTTGTGAACGGTTACTTACTTACATGCTTGCTCGTTTGGAATGTTTATCATATGCATAAATATAAGTTAGAATGTATATTTCTTCTTAAAATTGTGCTATGTATAGAACTCATCTTCAATGCAATAACTCAACAGGAAGACTATGCAAAAGTAGATCTTGCCCTGTTATTGCCCTGTGCCTGATATTGCCCTATATTGCCTCAATGCTAACTTAGTGTACTGCGTTGATCACAGACAACTTATGCACAAGGTCTTAGTTCCTGCGGACGGTCGCTGGGGCACTGGCACCGATCCGATCCGGACGAAAATCACGATAGTCGCCTGCTTCGGATGGAGTGGCTTGTGGCGCCTCCTGTCCTCTGCGCCGCACGTCATTCCGTCCCGAGACTAGCCCGTCCATTATGGCAACGTGCCAGTGATCCCCTCGTATATTTAAACCTGTTGCTACTAACTCGTGTCTTCTTGGCAGGGAAGGCAAGGTAAGTATTATGCAGGTGGTTCAGACGGGCAGGTAAATATCACCGAACAGTGGCGGGTTATTTCAATGATTTCTATATCTATTTCTTGCTGTAAAATGAACTAAGACAAGATAGAAACCTACAAAATATGCATGCTTCATTAAAATAACGTGTTGATTGGTATAGTTGGGTTAGCTTGCCTTCACCAGTACGTTTCGATGTACTGACCCTCGTTGAAACATGTTCCCCGCGCTAAGGAGAGCCGAGCGAGGAGCAGGAGACAAACCCCCAATCCAGTCCAGCTGTAGGCACGCCTTGACCGTGCCACCTTTTGAAGCATTTTGAAGAAGAAGCATTTTGAAGATAGAAGCTAGCAGCCAAGCAATCATGCAGCTTCGTGGCAAAGCCGTCGTTCCGACCCAAGGTCTTATATTTTGAGTTATAGTAAAGGATTTAATGTACAGGACTGCTATCTCATTTTGTGTCAACACTTTTGTAAGCCCATAGAGGCAATCCTTATGACTCAGTTCAAGGAGTTTGTAATAGATATTCATATTATCAATAAAAAGAGAACTTTTCCATGCTTCAAATCTGTGTTCATTATTTGCGTACTCTGAATATGTGCGCGCTATATAAAACAAAAATACTTAGCCTTGTACGTGGCGCAACCTAGGCCCGCACGGCGGTCACGCCCGGGGGACGACTATCGATTCCACGGAATCGGGGCGTGACAAGTTGGTATCAGAGCACAGCTTCAAAGTTCCTTTGACTCTTGAACTGGAAAAGTTCCCTTAACGATAAATTTCTGTGCGAACTCCTGAACTCGTTAAGGCCAAAATGAGATACGTTCATGCAATAAGTCCATAATACCTTATGATCCTGATGTAATTTACCTTCTTTTGAAGGAATGACGCAAGCGCAACCATCAGCGCTAGCACCAGGCGAGACACAGGCTCAGGAGAGCAGCTCCGGCACATCAGCTAGCTCTCGAAGCCAACGGGGCATATCTCGAGCAGATCCGCTTCAGCAGGTGATGCAAATGTTAGAAGCACATCGACATAGGGATGATGCTCGCCAAGCCAAGTTCGAGAGCAACCTAGAGGCCCGGCTCTCAGTCCAACAAAAGCAGGTAGATACCCTGCAGCAGCTTGTTCAGACTATGGCCTCCAACCAGTCCGCAGCAACAGCAGCGACTCCGGTGGAACAACCAATCCTTGAAGTAGAGACTCCGCTAATGCCAAGGACGAGGGAAGTGACTGCCTTCACCTTTGGCAACTTCAAGAAGGTCTACAACACGCCATTTAATGGGACTGAGGACCCGATCGTGGCCCTAGATTGGCTCGCCGAGCTTGAAGATCATTTTTCTCTCCTAGAAGTGCCGGAAGACAAGTGCGTCACCTGTGCCCAACTACAGCTTCGCCTCAATGCGCACGACTGGTGGGACGTGCATCGACGATCTCTTCAACTTAGCCATGGAGAGGAGGCGATCGCGTGGACGACTTTTCGTGCCGCGTTTGAGAAGGAGTTTATACCCCCGTCTGTACGCCGTCAGCGAGAAAACGAGTTTGTACAACTACGGTAGGGCAGCATGACGGTTAAGCAATACTCGACAGAATTCAACAAACTGGCCAAATTTGCTAGTGCTTATCTACCGGATGCAGCGAGTCGTGCCAGACGATTCGAGGGAGGGCTACGTCCTGGCATCCACGGGCACGTAGTTGTTTCGCAGTATCAGACGATGAGGGAAGTCTTAAACAATGCCCTTTCTCTCGAACCGCAGTATCCTCACGTTGCCGCCGGCGCTGTGCAAACCCCCAATCACAAACGCCAAGGCAACGATAGAGGAAACAACGCTGCAAAGCGTCAAAATAATGGCGGTCATCAACGAGAAAATCAGGGGCAGCGTTGCACCTTCTGCAATAGGAGAGGGCACACCGAGAACGTCTGTCGCAAATGGCTCGGCACCTGCCTCAGATGCGGCGATCCTAGCCACCAGATTAGCAGTTGTCCGCTCCTTCCACCTCAACAACCAAATCAGACTGCGACAAACCAAGCCAACCGAGCTGCGCCTCACCAAGGGCGTAATCAGGCTCAAGGCCGGGTCTATATCATGACACGGGAAGAAGCTCTAGCTTCGGATACCGTCGTGTCAGGTACTTTGCTTTTCAATAATATACCTGCTCGTGTTCTATTTGATTCAGGTGCAACGCATAGTTTTATTTCCACAAATTTTGTCGTGGAGAACAATGTAAAAATGACTCCGTTGCACCTAGATTTAAGTGTTAGCACCCCCTTTGGTACGAAAATACCTGTCTGTTCAGCATGCCAAGGCGGTTATATCTGTATTGGGGAGAGAAAGCTGTCACTTGATGTTTTAGTCCTAGATGTTCGGGACTACGATATCATCTTGGGAATGGATTGGCTCAGCGCGTGCTCGGCAACTATAGAGTGTGCAGAGAAACGAGTCGTCTTCCACCTGCCTGGAGAAGCCGAGTTCTGTTACACAAGTAGTCCGACAACTGATGCGACTGGGTCCTGCATGATGATTTCAGCGATATCTGCTCGGCGAATGCTCCACTCAGGCTGCGAGGGATTTCTAGCATCAGTTCGGGACACACAGCAGGACTACGCAAACGTCGAGTCTATTTCCGTTGAGGCGGAGTTTCCCGATGTGTTTCCGAGCGAACTACCCGGCATGCCGCCCAACCGAGAGATTGAATTCACTATCGATACATTTCCAAACACGCAGCCAATCTCCAAGCCTCCGTACAGAATGGCCCCTGCAGAGCTGAATGAATTAAAATGCCAACTTCAGGAAATACTTGATCGTGGGTTTATCCGTCCGAGCGTGTCTCCTTGGGGTGCGTATGTGCTCTTCGTGAAGAAGAAGGACGGAACGCTACGCCTCTACATTGACTATCGAGAATTGAACAAGGTCATAATCAGAAATAAATATCCTCTGCCACGGATTGATGACTTGTTTGATCAGCTACAAGGGTCAACGGTGTTTTCAAAGGTAGATCTTCGCTCAGGTTACCACTTAAGCCAGAAAATATGCCGAAGACCGCCTTTCGAACCCGATACGGACATTACAAGTTTTCAGTTATGCCGTTTGGACTAATGAATGCACCTGCTGCATTCATGGATATGATGAACCGTGTATTTCGACCTTTCATCGATAAATTCGTGGTGGTTTTTATCGATAACATCTTGGTGTACTCGAAGACTAGGGATGAGCACGCAGGACACCAGCGGATGGTGCTGCAAACCCTTCGAGACAACAAGTTGTATGCCAAACTAAGTAAATGCGAATTTTGGCTAGACAGTTTCTCCTTTTTGGGGCATATCATCTCCTCGGAAGGCATTTCAGTTGATCCGAAGAAGGTAGAGGCCATTACGCAGTGGAAACGTCCGGAGTCAGCTAGTGATATCCAAAATTTTCTTGGACTGGCAGGGTACTACCGTAGGTTTATACAGAATTTTGCTAGAATTGCTTCGCCCTTGACTCAGCTCACACGAAAGGGTGCAAAGTTTACTTGGACGGACGACTGCGAAGCTTCATTTACGGAGTTAAAGCAGCGCCTCATCTCTGCACCAATTCTCACTTTGCCGAACGGACCGGATGATTTCAAAATTTTCAGTGATGCATCGGGTAAAGGACTAGGATGTGTCCTGATGCAGCGGGATAAAGTCATAGCCTATGCGTCGAGACAGTTAAAGCCTCACGAGATGAACTATCCGACGCATGACTTAGAATTGGCTGCAGTAGTGTTTGCGCTGAAGCTATGGCGCCACTACCTTTATGGCGTACCGTGTAAAATCTATACGGACCATAAAAGCTTGAAATACCTGTACACTCAAAAGGATTTGAATCTTCGGCAGCGGTGATGGCTTGAACTCCTAAGCGACTTCGATCTCATGATCAGATACACGCCTGGAAAGGGAAACGTAGTAGCTGACGCATTGAGTCAAGTGTTTGTAGGGAGTTTGGCTATTGATGATAGGCTGCGCCGAGATCTTGAATCACTGGGCATTATACTGAAAATTAGATACAAAAAGTGGGCGCAAGTAGCACAACTGCGCCTCAAACCCGACTTGTTACATAAAGTGAAGGCCGCTCAGAAGGATGACCCGTCCTGCAAAAGATTCATGCCCTTATCTCAGCAGGAAAGGCGTCCGACTTTGAGGTAGGCACGGACGGGATGCTTCGAGTGAAGGAAAGACTGTGCGTTCCGAACGACGCGGCCCTCAGAAAAGAGATACTCACTGAGGCCCATTATGCTAGTTATACTTTCCATCTGGGTAGCACAAAGATGTATCGAGATCTTCGCATGACATTTTGGTGGCACGGCTTGAAATGGGATGTGGCACAGTTCGTGTCGCATTGCATGGCTTGTCAGAGGGTAAAGGCCGAACACCAGAAACCAGGCGGAGAACTTCAGAGCCTTGCTATTCCGGAGTGGAAATGGGATCATATAACGATGGATTTTATTGTTAGCTTGCCAAAGACGCAACGGGAACATGATGCAGTCTGGGTTATCGTCGATCGACTCACCAAGTCAGCTCATTTTCTGCCTATCAAGTCTACTTGGAGTGCCGACCGCCTGGCTCAGATATATCTCAATGAAATCGTTCGGCTCCATGGCGTGCCCGTATCAATAGTCTCTGATCGAGATGGTCGATTCATATCGCATTTTTGGGGAAGCCTGCAGTCAGCAATGGGGACGAAGTTGAAGTTCAGCTCCGCCTACCATCCATAAACCGATGGCCAAACAAAACGTGTCAACCAGATCCTCGAAGACATGCTGCGACTCTGCTCCTTGGACTTGAAGACTAGTTGGGACCTTCATCTACCTTTAGCCGAATTTGCTTACAATAATAGTTATCAATCAAGCATTCAAATGGCGCCATATGAGGCATTATACGGGCGGAAGTGTCGATCTCCGATCTGCTGGGACGAAGTTGGTGAACGGCAGATACTTGGCCCCGAGCTCGTGGAGCAGACCGTCCAGAAAGTTCGATTAATTCGGGAAAGATTAAAGGTAGCTCAAAGCCGTCAGAAGAGCTATGCGAATATACACCGGAGACCGTTAGAGTTTCAAGTAGGCGACCGGGTATTCCTCAAGGTCTCGCCCATGCGAGGGGTCAGCAGGTTTGGAGCAAAGGGAAAGCTAAGCCCAAGATTTGTCGGTCCGTTCGAAATACTAAAGCGGGTTGCTTCAGTTGCTTATCAAATTGCACTACCACCATCCCTATCCGACGTACATGATATATTCCACGTTTCTCAACTTATGAAATATGTGTACGATCCAAGCCACGTGGTAGACCTTGAACAACTGAATCTCCAGGCCGACTTGATGTATGTAGAACAACCAGTACAAATTTTGGATAGAAAAGAAAAGCTGCTTCGGACCCGTTCGGTTCCTATAGTGCGCGTGCTTTGGCGGAATCACTCTGTCGAAGAGTCTACTTGGGAGCTTGAATCAGAGATGAGGAAAAGGTTTCCCTTATTATTTCCTAGTGGTAGGTTCTATTCCTTAAGTTTCGGGACGAAACTTTCAATTAGTTGGGTAGGATGTGGTGCCCCGTTCCCCCTATTCGGGGAGCGCAGCTAAAAAATACTAGACGGTATCGTTCGATCGGGATAGATTGAATCAAGAACTCATCCTCGTTATGGATTTTTCTCTTCGGAATCGATTCCCATATTCAGTGGACCGTGCCCCCGGGATCGACTTAGCGGCAGAGTCAGGAGGGACCTTTCTGCTGCATTCTTTTGTTGCCTATTTTTCGCTGTCGCTTGTTGCTTTCGTGCCTTGAGTTGGTTTTCGGATTTGCTTGAGTTTTCTTGAACGGTTTCGATAGATTTCATTGCTTTCGTTCGTAGAATTGCACTTCAATTTTGATAATGGAAAGAGAGAAAGAAGTATTGATCAGCTGTTCGTAGCAATGCAGGTGATCCAACAGTAGGCGCCGCTCGAACAGACTCCTAAAGCACTTCTTTCCTTCTTCCTTCCAACTACTAAAGTGAGTGGCTACCAACCCGATTAGCTAGCCCTTCTTGCTAGTCTTCACATCAAAATCTTGTATTCGTGCTTGCCCCGATCAAACGATACCAAGTAATAACTAAAAGACTTCAAGATAATAAGGGAATAGACTTGGGTAAAGTTATGCTTGTCAAATGAAACTTGTGAACGGTTACTTACTTACATGCTTGCTCGTTTGTAATGTTCATCATATGCATAAATATAAGTTAGAATATTTATTTCTTCTTAAAATTGTGCTATGTATAGAACTCATCTTCAATGCAATAACTCAACAGGAAGACTATGCAAAAATAGATCTTGCCCTGTTATTGCCCTGTGCCTGATATTGCCCTGTATTGCCTCAATGCTAACTTAGTGTACTGTGTTGATCACGGACAACTTGTGCACAAGATCTTAGTTCCTGCGGACGGTCGCTGGGGCACTGGCACCGATCCGATCCGGACGGAACTCACGATAGTCGCCTGCTTCGGATGGAGTGGCTTGTGGCGCCTCTTGTCCTCTGCGTCGCACGTCATTCCGTCCCGAGACTAGCCCGTCCATTATGGCAACGTGCCAGTGATCACCTCGTATATTTAAACCTGTTGCTACTAACTTGTGTCTTCTTGGCAGGGAAGGCAAGGTAAGTATTATGCAGGTGGTTCAGACGGGCAGGTAAATATCACCGAACGGTGGCGGGTTATTTTAATGATTTCTATATTTATTTTTTGCTGTAAAATGAACTAAGGCAAGATAGAAACCCACAAAATATGCATGCTTCATTAAAACAACGTGTTGATTGGTATAGTTGGGTTAGCTTGCCTTCACCAGTACGTTTCGATGTACTGACCCTCGTTGAAACAGGTTCCCCGCGCTAAGGAGAGCCGAGCGAGGAGCAGGAGACAAACCCCCAATCCAGTCCAGCTGTAGGCACGCCTTGACCGTGCCACCTTTTGAAGCATTTTGAAGAAGAAGTATTTTGAAGATAGATGCTAGCAGCCAAGCAATCATGCAGCTTCGTGGCAAAGTCGTCGTTCCGACCCAAGGTCTTATATTTTGAGTTGTAGTAAAGGATGTAATATACAGGACTGCTACCTCATTTTGTGTCAACACTTTTGTAAGCCCATAGAGACAATCCTTATGACTCAGTTCAAGGAATTTGTAATAGATGCTCATATTATCAATAAAAAGAGAACTTTTTCATGCTTCAAATCTGTGTTCATTATCTGCGTACTCTGAATATGTACGAGCTATACAAAACAAAAATACTTAGCCTTGTGCGTGGCACAACCTAGGCCCGCACGGCGGTCACGCCCGGGGGACGACTATCGATTCCACGGAATCGGGGCGTGACAGTCATAGTCGATGCCATACGTCTGACTGTATCATTTGGCTACTAGTCGAGCTTTGTAGCGCTCAACCTGTCCATCTGGGTTCTGCTTCACGGTAAAGATCCACTTGCATCCAACTGCTCTCTTTCCCTCTGGCAGTCTCACAAGCTCCCAAGTGTGGTTCTTCTCCAGAGCTCCCAACTCCTCGTGTATTGCCGCTTTCCACTTTGGATCGTTCTTAGCAACCTGTCAATTGTTAGGTACAGTAATACTATCCAAAGATGCTATAAATGCTCCATGAGAAGAAGGGATATGGTCATAAGAAACAAACTGAGCAATATTCCAACCATATCTGTTTGGAAGATTTCCTGCATTGTTGCGAGTGGTCCTCCGTACAGATAGTGGTGTGGGAGGAGTAGAAGTAGGAGGAATGATATCTTGTGAAGGAGGGGGTATCACCTGAAGAGGGGTTGGTGTCGGTGCCTCAGGAGTTGGGACGAACGCAGACAAGGGACTTGGCACTCGCACTGTCGGTACTGGTCCTGCAGTTTGCTTCTCTCTCCTGCTGTAGGTAAGTAACTCTCCCTGAGCCGTAGGCCTAACACCTTCACCTTCTTGTCCCTTCTTCGTGCTTCCATGCCAAACTTCTAAATCGGTTACCACCAAGTTCTCCATCTCACCCTCTCGCCTAATAATGGCAGTATTAGGCGTGTTGTGTGAAGTTCCGTCCTGGTGGTAGTATGGCTCATGCTCCCGAAAGTGGACATCCATACTGACAAACTTCTTCTTCTCTACTGGACTCCAGCACACATACCCCTTTTGGGTCGCCGAGTAGCCTACGAAGATGCATTTGACCGCTCTAGGGTCAAGTTTCCCAACTGATGGCCTGTTGTCCTTCACAAAACACACACACCCAAACACCTTCAGTGGGAGTATCCCACTATTATTGCCTTGCAATACCTCACATGGGGACTTCCATCCGAGGACCTTCGAGGGCATTCTGTTGATGAGTTGAGCTGCTATCAACACTTCATGCCCCCACAGACTCTGTGGGACATTCATGTCGATCATCATACTTCTTGCGACCTCCAGAAGGTGTCTGTTTTTTCTTTTTGCAACTCCATTTTGTGCTGGTGTGTATGCACAGGTGGTCTGATGCTGTATTCCGTGTGCTGACAAGTATTCTGCAAGCGTATTGTTGGTATACTCCGTTCCATTGTCAGACCTCAGTACCTTCACAACTGCTTGGTACTGAGTCTGGACATGCTTATGGAAATCCAAAAAAGAAGTAGGTACATCATTCTTATTTTTCATCAAATATAACCAGGTAACACGAGAGGCACACTCAATGAAAGAAACAAAGTACTTATAACCATTCATATACTAATTTCTCTTTATTTGTTTTTGCTAACTCATATAAGTTTTCCTAACTCGCACGCATCACATACTAATTTCTCTTTATTTGTTTTTGCATAAATCTCTGGATACAACTTACTTAGAGTATCAAAGGAAGAATGTTCCATCCTCCGATGATGGAGTATCAAGGTATCCTCAATCCTCTGCTGCAGTCCTTCCATTCCAGCCTTCTCTGCCATAGATACCAATGCTGAGTCCAGTCTTTCTCGATCTAGGTACCACAGTCCCTCATGCCAAGTGCCAGTCCCAAGTCTTCGTCCTGTCCCTTTCTCCTGGAAGGTCACCTTAGGAATATCAAAAGAAATAATGCATTTAAGTTGGAGGATTATAGAACTAATGGACAAGAGACTGACTGGAAAGGATGGAGCATGTAAAATATTGAATAATCTTACTGAACTTGTATAATTAACAGTACCCTTACCGACCACTGGCTGAAAAGTGCCATCAGCTGTCTGAATACTGTCCGCTGATGCTAGGTGAGTGTAGGAAGAAAACTCACTAGCATTCTCCGTCACATGCCGAGATGCTCCCGAGTCGATAATCCAGTCTGATGATTTAAGGGAAGAGATAGACGCAAGGGCAAGTGATTCGTCAGTACCTTCTGATGGATAGGCATACATGGCAGCGTTGTCCCTAACAAAGAATGAGGTGGATGCCTCCTCTGTTCTACTCCTCATGTCTCCCAGTGCCTGATCCTCCACAGTAAAGGTGCCATCAGCTTCTCCGTTCCCTTCTGATATCAGGAGGTTCGCCCGATAACCTCCTCGGCCGCCTCGTCTACCCCCTCGACCACGACCACGTCCTCCATTATATCCTCGTCCGCCGAACGGTCCTCGTCCACCACCTGAATCTTCCTTCCTAGGTGGTTTGGTACAAGCATACCGATGATGACCCATCTCCCCACAATTGTAGCACTGTCGGTTATGCTGCCAGGGCTCTCCCTTAGATCCTGTGTTACCTGAGCTGGTGATCGCTAGTGCTGACTTTGCTTCGGGGGGACCACCTGTTCCGGCTTGCAGCCTGATGCGTGTCTCCTCCTGGATCATGGCTGAGATAGCCTCATCAAGGCTAGGGATCTTTGGTTGGGCTAGAAGTAGGGCCATCCTCTGTGCGAAAGCTGCAGTCAGCCCTTTGAGGAACTTCATCGTCCTCTCCTGCAGACACACTTGTCTCTCCTTACACTTAGGGTCCCCGCAGCTCGCCCGATCTGAGGAGTGATCATAATCCAACCACAGACGCTCCAACTCCGTGGCATACTCCTGCACCGTCTTCTCTCCATGTATGGTGTCATCAATCTCCCTCTTTATCTGGAAAACCCGTAAGTTGTTTCCTACACCATCATAGGTCCTTCTCAACTTCTCCCACACATCTTTCACCATCTCAATACCGTCTATTGTGGCGGCAATAGACTGGACTAAGGAGTTGAGAAGCCATATGTAGATCACCATATGAGTGGACTTCCACTCATCGCGTCCTGTCGAGCCCTCGTCTAGCTCTGTCGTCTCGCCCGTCAGGAACCCCTCCATGTTTTTTCCTTCGAGGGTTCTTCTCACCCGCCGTGACCAACTCAGATAGGTGGCTGGTCTATCTAATTTCAGATCGATGGAGGGAAGCTTCAACTCCGGTGACGTTCGTGTCGTGTTCTCACCAGCCGATATCGTCAACAACTTCATCAACGTCGCCACCTCTGCAGAATCTAGCTTCTTGATGACCTCCTCCATCGATGCGTCGTCTATCCAATCACGTCACGTCCGCTCCACGACTCACGCTCGTCCTCGTCGTCCGCTCCTAGATTCGAACATGTCCCCCCTTTTTTCAGATCTAGGCATCCCTATTAGGCGTTGTCTCGTGCTGGTGCGGAGGAGGCGGCAACACGCATGTCACAGCCGCCGTCGCAGCAACAGCAACAGTCGCAGCAGCCGCAGCAGCAGTAGTAGCCGCAGTAGTAGCGGGACGGGGCAGCAACAGCGAAGGGCGGCCTGCGAAGGGCGGAGAAGGGAAGAAGGGGGGGCGTGGAAGAGTTAGGTGGAGGAGATCTAGGAAATCCTCCTGTGGGTTTGTGGAAGCTTGGTGACGGCTAGGGTTTGTGGAAACTTGGCTCTGATACCATGTTGAAATTAGTTGATAATTTTATTGATTGTCTCATTGGCATTATATAGCCTTACAGTCATTAATACAATGATCTCAATCATTATGATAATAATCTCATAATGGAATATCCTGTGACATATTTTGGCATCCCAAATATGTCCTCAGGATATTCCCATGTGCTTATACTATACTTAAATATGACACCCAACATACCATATCAACAATTACAAAGGGATATGGGACGAAAGTCATTGGGATTGATCCGGTTATTCTTTTTAGAAATAAGAGCAATATAGGTACGATTGAGGGTTGTTGGCAAAATGCATGAGGTAAAGAAATTTTGAATCATATTGTTAACCTCCAATCCTCAATCATTTACTTACATATAAAAGAAATAAAATAAGTTGCTTTCATGCCAAGACAGGTAGTTGCCACGATGTACGTTCAAAGAGAGAGACTTTCACATGTTGTGCTAGCTGCAACTGCAACATAATAAAAGAAACTTTAGTGATTCTAGTTGGAAAGAGAATTTGTCAAATGCGAACAATTTCAACTTGAATTATATCCACTTTCTCCAACTTCCATAATAGCAACAGATACGATTAAGAAATTGAATGTACGAAAGGATCACACTTGTCGAAATTGTGCGTACGTACTAATGTGCCTGAGATCCTTCCTTGAGAATTTGAAGTCATTAGTCAACAACAAAATAAAATCTCAAGTAGATTTGTAAAAGATACAAAGAAAAAATGAATAGATACAAAGCAAGAGTAGTACACAAAAAATGAATAGACACAAAGAAAAATCACTCCAAGAAATTAAGATGCAATATATGAGAGAGTATTCGAGCAAAAACCGAAAAGAAAAAAAAAATATGAATACTGAAACCAAATGCTCGCCATCACTAGTTAAATAAACCATATTCTTTAACATGGAAACCACTCTGTTGCAAGGTTCAGAACAAGATAATATCTATACATTATAAACGTTTATCAACAAGTTGAATAAATAATGTGGTTGGAGCATATGCGGTCTCAACATCATATACTTCTCACTGATATACACACCAAAAAGACAATTCAACAAAACCATTACAAACACTAATACCTACCTTATTCTATGTGCTAATACTAATGGGAACATTTCCCTTATGAGCTTATTGATCAAATCCGTTTCCTCCCTATTGTTGGAAACGAAAGTACGGAAACCGTTTTCCAAACCAGAGAGTACCTGTGAGAGAACCGAGTAAAACGTACAAACCAAAAACGCCAAACACAAATCGCAGACACAGAAATTTTTGACGTGGAAAATCCTTTCGGAAAAAACCACGGGACGATCGGAGTCCAACCCTGAAAAGCCTCCACTAATGGAATAAGAAATACACTGACTCCTTACAAACTTCTCACCGATCCAAATGGATCACCACAACTCTTTTGTAACAGAAAATATATTATAACCACGAAGAAGAAAAACAACGAGAAATACCCGAAACTGATCTCCTTTTTCGAAACGGCCTCCAATCCTTCTTTCTCCTCTCCAATGTTGCAATGACACTCTTGCCTCATTTTCTCTCCTTGTTGCTATTTTTTTTTAGAGAGAGAGATGTATTTTAGGGCCAGGAGACCTATATATAGTCTCAAACCCACAACTAGCATTCCTATTATAAATAGAAATATCCAATACAAATCCAAATTCATTGACATATTTCTATTATATGTAGAAATATCCAATCCAAATCCATTGAGATATTTCTATTATATTTAAGAACATCCAATCCAAATAAATTGAGGTATTCCTATTATATGTAGAAATACTCAATCTTACTCCGGAATATTTTTCACATAAGTTGGGAACCCCACCCACTCTAACAAATCTCCCCCTTCACAACTATGTGGAGAGGTCGTCATCCCGACGATCCACCTACAGTACACAAATTTTCCCCTTGGTAAAATCTTTGTGAACATATCTGCTCCATTGTCATCTATATGAACCTTCTCAAGCGACGCTTCCTTCTTGTCAACCATATCCCGTATCCAATGATACCAGGTATCAATGTGCTTGGACCGGCTATAAAATGTCTGGTTCTTCACAAGGTGAATAACACTCTGACTATCGCAAAGCAAAGGATACTGCTCCTGCTTTAGCCTAATTTTTTGCAGCAGCTTCTTCATCCACAGCAACTCCTTGCAAGCCTCCGTTGCCGCAATGTATTTTGCCTCTGTCGTCTACAAGGCAACACACTTCTGTAAACGCGACTGCTACGATATTGCTCCACCAACAAACATCATCACATAGCCCGAAGTCGATCGCCTCGTCTCTACATCTCCAGCCATATCATCGTCGGTATATCCAACCAGCTTCGGCTCGTCACCACCAAATGAAAGTCTCCAATCGACAGTACCCTGAAGATATCGTAGAATCCACTTGACCCTACTCCAATGTACCCTTCCACGATTGAAAGTGTACCTGCTAACTGTGCCGACTGCGTGAGCAATGTCTGGCCTCGTACATACCATAGCATACATAAGACTCCCCACGACTGAGGCATATGGAACTCGCTCCATATCTTCCTTCTCGTCCTCGGTAGATGGACATAACTCCTCAAGATCACCGTGGAAGAATGCCGTCTTCACGTCCATTTGCTCGACCTCCAAGTCGAACCTGGCTGTCAATGCTAGCACCACCCGTATAGACGACTGCTTGACGACTGGCGAAAAGATCTCATCATAATCTACGCCTTTTCGCTTACCGTAGCCTTTAACTACCAGTCCCGCTTTGTATCGAGGGCGAATAGCATCATCTGTCTGCTTCACTCTGAACACCCATCGATTCTTCAAAGCCTTCTTGCCCTTTGGCAACCGCACCAGATCATAAGTAGAGTTGGCCTCCAAGGAACTCATCTCCTCCTGCATGGCCTCCATCCACTCCTACCTGTATTCGTCTTCCGTAGCCTCTGCGAAACTTTCAGGTTCCCCCCCCCCGTCAGTCAGTAGCATATACTCACCCGATGAGTATCTCGTAGATGGTCGACGTTCTCTATCGCTCCTCCTCAACGGAACCATTGGTGTTGGCTGTATATCTACAACCTCCTCCCCTCCAAGAACTGCCTCCTCGGCATGCTCATCCTCATGAGGGTCACCGTGACTACCATCAGCAGGATGATGATCAAGGTTGGGAGCAACTCCATGTACTGGCTCCCCCATAACTGGATCCTCTGCGATGTCCACTGGTAACTGCTTGAAGCAAAATGACTCTAACTCAGGCAATTCCTCAGCCTTAGAAGGCATCTCAGAATCCTGAGTGTTGGTCATGGTCTGATCCTCGACGAATACTACATCCCTGCTTCTATAGAGATTTCTTCCTACTGGATCGTAGAGTCTATAGCCAAACTCATCCCGACCGTAGCCGACAAAGACGCACCGTCTCGTCTTTGGCTCAAGTTTGGATCTCTCATCCTTCGGTACATGCACGAAAGGCCTTACAACCAAACACTCGCAGGTGATTGTATGACAGCTCTTTGCCGTACCATACTTTGTCAGGCACATCACCCTGCAAAGAAGCACTAGAAGATAAATTAATAACATAAGCAGCTGTGTAAAGTGCCTCACCCCAATAGCTGCCAGGCAAATTTGCTTCTGACAGCAAATACCGCACCCTCTCCATTAGCGTTATATTCATCCGCTCCGCTACACCGTTGAGCTGCGGTATCTTTGGTGGAGTCTTCTAGTGTCGTATCCCTTGCTCTCTGCAATAAGCATCAAAGGGACCGATATACTCGCCTCCATTGTCCGACCGAACACATAGTAGCTTCTTGTCCGTCTTTCTTTCAACAGAGGCCTGAAACTCCTTGAAAGTGGGCAACACCTGATCCTTGGTCTTTAAGGCATAGACCCAAATCTTTCTGGAACAGTCATCAATAAATGTTACAAAATAAGAAGCACCACCAATGGATTTTACCTTCATAGGACCGCAGACATCCGAGTGAATCAACTCGAGCAACGCCGGCTTCCTTGAACTTGGGTGACTTTGGAAAGATACCTTATTTTGCTTCCCCGTCAAACAGTGCGTGCACTTCTCCAACTTTGTAGACTTTAGCCCTAGAATCACCTTCCTGTTCACCAAGTAGCTTATCCCCTTCTCGCTGATATGGCTGAGCCGCCTGTGCTACAACTCAGTAGACGCATCAATAGCTGTGTTAACCTCCTGTGCCCCCTGTGCGCTTCCTTCCATATAGTAGAGTCCGGATCTCTTGCTTCCTCTGGCAATCACCATCGAACCTCTGGAAATCTTTCACTGATTATTTCCTAATAGACTGAAGAAACCCTCGTCATCCAACCTTCCAACCGACACTAGGTTAAAACGGATATCAGGAACATGACGGACATCTTTGAGAACATGAACTGCACCTGTCTTTGTCCTAAAATGCATAACTCCAAAGGCAACCGCCTTCGACACATCTTTATTACCCATCTTCAACACTCCACAATCGCATGTTGTGTATGTAGCAAATAGTGCCCTGTTGTGAGATACGTGCGCTGAAGTACCTGAGTCCATCAACCAAGAGCTATCATCGCAGGCGAGGTTCATAACTACCTTATCACCTACAATGATCACACCGCCTCCATGTGTCGAGGCCGCCGTTGTAGTGTTCTCACTTTGCTTTCCCTTGTTGCCCTTCTTCTCTCTCTTCCAAGCGAAATAGTTCCGCTTGATGTGGCCCTTCTTGCCACAATGGTAACACTCCAAGTTCTCGTATCGACCCTTGGACCTTCCTCTGCTTTTGTCTCTGCCACCGCCTGGACTCCTGCTTTTACCCCTTCTGCGGCTCTCTGAAACAAGCGTCTCTGAGTGGGATGTGGATGAAGTGCCCTGCGAACGTCTTCGCATCTCTTCATTCAGTACCATGCTCTTGGCAAACTCCAGACTGACTACGCATTCCTGAGCAGAAGCGATCATAGACACTCGTACGGTCTACTACGAGTCTGGCAATGTACACAGCAGCCATAGTCCATGAACCTCGTCGTCGAACTTAACTCTCATAGTCCATGAACCTCGTCGTCGAACTTAACGTGGAAAACACTTGCGAGAAAAACCACGGAACGATCGGAGTCCAACCCTGAAAAGCCTCCACTAATGGAATAAGAAATATACTGACTCCTTACAAACTTCTCACCGATCCAAACGGATCACCACAACTCTTTTGGAACAGAAAATAGATTATAACCACGAAGAAAAAAGACAACGAGAAATATCCGAAACTGATCTCCTTCTTCGAAACGGCCTCCAATCATTCTTTCTCCTCTCCAATGTTGCAATGGCACTCTTGCCTCCTTTTCTCTCCTTGTTGCTATTTTTTTTTAGAGAGAGAGATATATGTATTTTAGGGCCAGGAGACACCTATATATAGCCTCAAACCCACAACTAGCATTCCTATTATAGATAGGAATATCCAATCCAAATCCAAATCCACTGATATATTCCTATTGTATGTAGAAATATCCAATCCAAATGCACACCATCACTAGTTAAATAAACCATATCCAATCCAAATCCAAAGAGAATTTGTCAAATGCAAACAATTTCAACTTGAATTATATCCACAGTGACATATAGTTCTCCAACTTCCATAATAGCAACAGATACGATTAAGAAATTGAATGTACGAAAGGATCACACTTGTCGAAATTGTGCGTACGTACTAATGTGCCTGAGATCCTTCCTTGAGAATTTGAAGTCATTATTCAACAACAAAATAAAATCTCAAGTAGATTTGTAAAAGATACAAAGAAAAAATGAATAGATACAAAGCAAGAGTAGTATACAAAAAATGAATAGACACAAAGAAGAATCACTACAAGAAATTAAGATGCAATATATGAGAGAGTATTCGAGCAAAAACCGAAAAGAAAAAAATATGAATACTGAAACCAAATGCCCGCCATCACTAGTTAAATAAACCATATTCTTTAACATGGAAACCACTCTGTTGCAAGGTTCAGAACAAGATAATATCTATACATTATAAACGTTTATCAACAAATTGAATAAATAATGTGGTTGGAGCATATGTGGTCTCAACATCATATACTTCTCACTGATATACACACCAAAAACACAATCCAACAAAACCATTACAAACACTAATACCTACCTTATTCTATGTGCTAATACTAATGGGAACATTTCCCTTATGAGCTCATTGATCAAATCTGCAAGAATTATTGACTCCAACTTCCTCCCTATGGCATCAGCATCCGCGTGCATTACATTGAACAATGGAGCTATTCTGACATCCTCAGCTACCATGTCGTCTAGGGAAGTTGACTCATTCGAGAACGAGTTTAAAATTACTTGGATATGGGACCATAGACCATCCAACAAGTTTTTCCTGTCTGGTGTGATCATGTTGGGACCCAAAACCCGATTCTGTAACTTATACCTTGAGCTAGTCGTAGGAACCTTGAATGCACATGGCAATGCTTCATTCACTAGATCAAATAGAATTCTGCGGCATAGTTCGATATCGCCACAACAAAGGAGAGATTCTCCATTGTCCGACTTCTCCGTCTTATTGTAAGTTTCCTCAATTTTCTCAAAAACCCAATTAGGTATCAGCTTCATTGACGACGTATCCCATGATCTTGGAAATGAGTTAACAGAGGCTTCAGCCTTGTATAACCCTGCAGCGATGAGGATCTCTCTTACGTAACCTTCTGCACTGCCTTGTTCTTTGACAGCTTCATCCTCCAGAGGTTTTTCATCAGCTGCCACTTCTTCACGTCCAACATTATTGACTTGCTCAGAAAGCTCCTTCACTTCTGTAGTACATGGTGTGAAAAATAGATATTATAATCATCATTTCAAGGGAAATGTTATCTTGATTTGAGTAATTACAAAAACTGAAGTGTGGCAGACACTTTTATTTGGATTTTATTTCTTGAAATTTATTAGGTTGGTTTATACAAACAGTTATATTAAGATGTTGGAATACTAGTGCAACTTAATGACAATTTAACTGTTCATACCAGAAAGCATTGAGCTGATCTCTGTCGATAATTTTGGGGTGGACTGGTCTTCAATAAAACACGACTGTAATGGGGAGACTGGACTTGGATGGCCTGGCCTGAAAAAGTCATCCTGAGAGCTATCGGTAAGTGATGCAGGACTCGGTGGAACCTCGGTCGAGTTGTCCTGTTTCCAAAACAAAATTCCATATCAATAAAAGTTTAAGCTCATTAATCACTATACAATAGGAAATAAAACCATATAGAAATAGCACTTGCCTGGACACAAAATTTGTCGACGACAGATGGAAAAGTCACTATAGGCCTCAGAGAGCTGAAGTCATTTACTGTGAACTCAATTGGTTCTTTGAACTCATCTACCAACTGAGGCTTCTTTCCGAACAATTTCCCTTTGAGAATAAAATTCTGTCTGAAATTCGAAACTGTGCCTTTGAGGTTGAATCCATCTTTCCTTTTCTTCTTAATGTCTTGCGAAGGAAGTTCTGATGCTTCTTGTTTCCGACGAATGTGGGCCCCTGTCAATACATGCTGGTCCTCCGGAAGCAGCCTGCCGAAAGCTGTCCCGGATACAGGAGCCGAGAAAGACCTGATGAAGCTCCTGGGTGAGACTGGCTCAGCATCTATGTCACACTTCTCTTGTTCACGAATAGAAGTTGTAGATTTCAACACATTCAAAGTTTTCATGTCTTCTAAATAGTTCATCTTTTGGTCTAATTTTGTGAAATCGTGCATGGATCTAGATTTCATTCTTTCCTTCTTCGTTCTTGTCCTTTGATTGATAACCTGAGGCATCACAACAGATGTTTCTTTTCTTAGGACATTCTTCATCCTGTCTGATAAAACCCTTTTTGCATCCCTATTAATGAACTTTGGCGATTCTGGATATTCCAATTGGACTTCGCTTCTGTATGATCTGGTTGATTGTGAACGTACGAATGTCAATCTGAGGTCCTTAGTAACACTTTCCCTGATCTTCTTGGCTATGTGTCGTGCAAATTGTTTTGTGTCTGGTGATCTCTCTCCGAAAGAAGCTTCAGTTATAATATCTCGTGCTTTGGTGTTGTTCTTAGCCTTTCCTAGCATTATCTCGGGTGAGCGAGACCAGTTTTCTTCAACAACATCTCGTGTTTTGGACTTGAGCCTTTCTTTTACCTCTTCAAGAAAATCTTTCATGCTGCCTTCCTTCTCCAGTATCTCGGGTGAGTGAGACCAGTTTTCTTCGACAACATCATCCACTTCTGAACCTGGCTTTAGGATCACTATCCTTGTCGATGAAGGTCTCTCTTGTTTCTTTTTGGATTTTGCTATGTTACTGGTAGATGTATATTGTTTCTCGTCAAACTTTGCTGCAGGTAACTGTTTACTTGTACTTCTTTCATATTGTGAGGACTGTACTTGTTGTTCTTGTAGAGAAATATTACTTGTTGAAACATAATGCTTAGGGTCAAAATACCTGGCAACCTTTTCTTTGTTGAGATTTTCTTGTGCAAGAAGTTGATTAGCATTCTTTTGCCGGAGATAATTATTCTCATCTCCATAGCTACTTGTGTGCTCCCATATCCTCTTTGCTTGCCATTCCTCGAATTCCTTCTTGAACTTCTGTAGTAGCTCTTCTTGTGGGTGTTCTCGTGGTTGTGGTCGCGTCAGCCTGAAACTGTCTATAGGCTGGCTAGAATGTCCTTTAACGCTATAGGCGGGTAATTCATGTCCTGCTTTCTTAATTTGGGTTGAGCTGGGGGCAAGGTGACTCGAACTCGTGTTCCTAGGCAGAGTGCTCCTAGGTTTGCCACCATCTTTCCATTCCTTGGGAAGGATTGCCGGCTTTACTTCCAATGGTAAATCATCCATTCCCATCAAGCGGGCAATGACACTAGGGGTGTTGCGTTTATCAATTGGTCTCTCATCCATTAACTTCTTCATAAAGTTTGCTTTGGAGGGCTGTTGTCTTACTTGGCAGGAGTACTGTTAAATTGAAACATCAAATGAATCAGTAAATTTCTTAATCAAGAGTAAATTTTCTTAGTCAACACAGAAAATATACTGAATCAAGTTACTACAAAGAAAGGGTAAGAACATGTATTTCGTAGCATAATACCACGTCCAAAAATAGTTTGAACTATCAACCGATACCGATACAGTTTGGCATGTCTCTATCCGATATTGACCCCAACGCGAAACTGACCGATACCGACGTTGGGGGCCGCTTTCCCAGTCAATTCGGTAGAGAAAATTGAATGAAAAAGACCAATCAACAATGATGTAAAAGAATAATAAGGTTGTAAAAGCATGTAAATGAAAAAAACTTATTTATCACAAGTAAACCAGCCAACAAGTGTGACTATTATTTCATTCAATTTCAAAACTACTAAGAAAAAACACCGATACTCCGATCCGAAAACCCTGGTAATGCCTATACCGTCGATCTCGATAACAATAGGAAGGTTCGGACAATGATAAAACTTAAAAACCAGCACGCAAGCTTATTAAGAAGAGGAGCTAGTTGCTCATGTGATGTTATACATTTTTTTTTAGGCATGACTTCATGTGATTGAGAAATTTAAAATTTTAGGCACATCCTTCTGAATGTTCATGTTAGCAAGGCACTATCATGAAATATTTTGACAAAAAATGTAAATAAAGATATACTTAAGTATAGAACATTGGACAGGTATTCTTAGATGAAGTAGAATTTGTTAATCGCAGTACATGACATGTGAATTAAAGGTTGTTCTCAAAAAGGACCATTAACTTTTAGATGATAGGAATAGATCATCCAAGTTTCTCACCGGAATGTCGTCGTAGATGACGTTGGAACCCTGAGGCATTTCACTGGAGAGCTCGAAGCTATTCCTAGGAGTTTCGGGATCTAGGAAAATGTCAACACTATTAGATTGTCACCCAAAGCACATATAAGAACTTATCGACAAATTACAGAAGGATTACAATGCTCTAGCAAATCAAACTTTTTTATTTTCTTTCGAGAAATGGACTAATAGTGTGAGTCAGATCACCTTCATCATGTTTCTTATGTGTCGAGAACTTCAGAGAAAAGTTAGCCTGACTCGAATCAAACATCTGCAATATGCTTCCCATGGGTATTCCCTACAGAAGGCCTAATTCTTCATTGCATGATAATCTGAACAACATAACCTTCCAATTTATCTTAAGAAATGAACAGAACCTGCATGAACAGAACAAAACATAAATCAAAGTACTGAAAACTAGTTCACAACCATATTTCTCAAAAATAGTAGTAATCCTCCTTGTAGATCTCTGAATACTTAAAGTTGTCTATGCAAATCTTCCAATTTACCTCTCTCTCTTTTTATAATAATGGTTGAATTTCAAGATCTATTAATCTCTTTCTCCAACAACAGTATTAATTTTCAAAATTAATTAAACTCCAAGAACCAATGTAATGATTTCATGATTTCGGTCGAGAAAGAACAATCTCAAACTAAACTAAAGTCGCTCAAAAAAAATGCAATTCAATAATGCAACCGAAACACACAGAAAGAGAGAGAGAGAGAGAGAGAGAGAGAGAGAGAATCAACATATGCAATGATCCTTCAATTTCAAAAATAATGTAAACTAGAAAATGCAGTGGTGATGATACATGAAAACCCATGATTTAGTACTAAATATCTCACCTAATTCTATGCTGAAATCGAACAATTTGTTTCGAGACCTTCACTGATCAATTGGTTCCTCCTTGAGCTCTGCAATGGTGGAAATGGGAGGAGCTTTCTAGCAGTTGCCAAAGCCCATATGTTGTTGCTGCTGAAAGCGAACCATTCTTTCTTTCCATTATTTTTTCTCTTTTGGTCATTTTTAAAAGCACATCATATTTTATTCGGACTAGTCTAAATTTTTTATTTTTTGAATTGTAATTATTTTCGACAATCCTTCTAATATTTTCTACAGTCCTAAAAATATAGGACTGTTAAAATACCTATTGGAAGGACTGTCTGACAGAACTAAAAATTTTAAGACTGTAAAAAATTGTGACGGTCCTAACTATAAGGAGGAATGTCAAAATTGTGACAGTACTATCTGTTTTTAGAACTGTCAAAAATTTCGACAGTTCTAAAATTTTGGACTAATTCGAGTAAAATATAATTTGTGTTTAGAAATGATCTTTTTTTTGTGGGGGGGGTTTCTTGCAAATATTATTAAAATTAAGGGCCCGTCTCCAAATTCCAGCTCAGTTGGTCGTTAAGCGCCACTTGGCGCCATTTATGCAGAGCCGTGCTATGGACTGTAACTTGGGAGGGGTTTCTATTTTTGCTCCGTAAAGCTGAAGTGGAATTCTCTCTGTCATTTGACAGAATTCTTCTTCTTTGGTAATGACGGCTTAGTTTTGGAATTTGGATTTGTTGTGCCCAATTTGCAAGCAGCAGAGCATGTAATTCTTCGGAATTCTCGGCCGGCTTGGAATTTTGCACAAAGTATGTATCATTTCTTTTCAACCCTTTTTTTGTGTTTCTTACTAAAGACTATTTATGTTTTTAAGTGTAGCTAATAAGCGTTCAGAGACAATTGTGACTTTGTCCCCGAATAAACATGGTACAAATTAAAACGTATGGCACGGCACATCTCGCAATTGTAGGCACCAAGTTGTCAAATTTCGGTTGAATTACAACTTAGTACCCTCAACTACTTCAATTTTTGAACATGGTACCCTAAACTATTTTTACTCAACAATTTGATACCATCAACTATTGAATATTTTCAACATGCGAGGGTAATTTTGTCTTTTTTTAGAATATCAAGTTGATGTATATCAAAGTTTAGAGTATCAAGTTCAAAAACTAAAATAAATGAGAACATCAAGTTACAATTATGCCTAATATTTCTAAACAACTCATGATATTTTCATTTCATTTGCAACATAGTCTTTTACAAATTCAGAATATTTATAAAGTCGATTTTTTTTTTTTTGTCTTTTTTTCAAGCCGGACTGTGGCTATATAATCCATCCAGCCGAGACGGAGAGGGGAGGGGAATTCAAATCCAGGATCTACTCGTGGATGTTCTCCCGCACTACCACTAGGCTAGTGTCTTAAGAACATAAAAAGTAGATTACAATTCACATAACTAGTCATGTTGAGAACGAGGCGGTCCTTGAAAGGTGGTAGGAGGTAGATGTAACAATGTCTTTTGAAAGAATAAAAATTGTGTACAAATTTCATTAATAGTAGTTCATATCTTAATTTTCATTTTCTTTCTACCGAGTTCTAGTTCCTATCTCTCCGCAACTTATTTCAGAAAGTCGTTATTGGTGTCTCCTTGACATTGTTGATGTTGATTACATTCCCTCCACCAAACAAATAGGTGGCCGAGATCCTTACCAAATGAAAAGGTGTAGGATTCATATCCTTCTTAGTGCATTTGGTACATTTGATATTGTATAGCTGTGAATTGTATTATTTTGGGAAATCAAATTTTTTAAATTAAATTTTTTTAGAAATTATATTCCATGTTTGACAAATATATAAATATTTTTCCGGTAAACATATTTCATAAAAAAAAAAAATAACATTTTTGATTCATAATTAAAACATTTAATAGTTGTTATAATTTGTTCGTGGCTTTTTATAATGTAGTTGGTTAATTCGATATGTTAGTATTTAAGAGAATATAGTTAAATATTATTTAAATTATAAAAAAAATTACCTAAACTGAACATAACCCAAACTCGTCGTGATGTGAAACTGACCAAATCCAAAAGAATTTTAAAAAAAAAGAAAATAAAAATAAAAATAATTTTTTAAGAAAGAACCAAAAAAGGAAAAAAAAAATTTGAAATAAAAGAAAAATTAAAAAACCAAACAAAATGATAAGAAAAATAGAACTAGAAAGAACAAAATAAAAAAAAAATGAAGAAAAATATATTAAATAATATAAAAAAATTTAAAACAAAAAGGAGAATTTTTTTTTGGGAAAAAGCAAATTTTTTTAAAAGAAACAAATTTAAAAAAAATCAAAACAAAGTTAAAAAAAAATAAAACAAATAAAAAAAGTAAAAAAAAAAATCAAAAAACAAAACAACAACAAAAAAAAATTTCTTCAAAAAAAAAATGAAACATAATTTACAAGAAAAAAATGATAAAAAACAAAAGTATTCTTAAAAGGAAATGATTAAAAGAAAAAAAAAATAGAAAAAGGGATAAAAATGCTTTAAATAAAGTTTAGAAAAAAACAAAGTTTTTCTAGAATGAATTTTTTAAAAGAAATAGAAAAAAGAAAAATATATTCTAAATGAAAAAAAAACAAAAAAAATCTTATAAAAATGAGGGAAAAAAAGAATTTTTTTTTTCCGAAAACAAATATTTTTCCAAACAAACGGAGAGAATGAAGAAAAAACTAAAAATACAAAAAGATTTGTTAAACGATGGAAAATGGAAAACAAATCTTAAAAGAATGAAAATAATATAGAAGAAACAAAAAAACGTTGAAATAAAGGTAAAAGAAAAAAAATTCAAATAAGTATAGGAAACAAAACAAAACAAAATTAACAAAAGAAATAATGAAAAATTCAAAAATTAAACAAAAAAGATAGGAAAATTTGAAAAAAAAAATTAAGGAACATAATTTTTTTTAAAAGTATCGAAAAAAAGTCTTTTGAAATATTTTATTCCCATGGCAAGAAATATACCCACTTATTCTAAGGGATATGATTAATGTTGTAAAAGTGGAAGAGAGAGAAAATTGTAGCTGAATCAATCAATCATGACTTTGTCATTGATAATATATATATATATGGAAAGAGAATAGATATAGGTGGTTGTAGATAGGGATAACTAGGGATAAGGGCATCCACATTTGGTTTTATCCTAAATCACAAAACTCCCTCTTTGATGCACACTTTAGTTATTGCCTCATTAAAACTTTTCAATGGAAAAAACCCAACTTTGGAAAAAATTCATAGTAAAAGAAAATAGTGCAATAATGTTCTTCTAGAATGTAATTCTTCAGGAATATGATTCTTCAGAAATCTAAGTGGATGCGACTTACATTGCCTCGTTAAAAACCTTTCGAAGGAAAAACCCAGTGGAAAAAATCTCATCGAATGAAAAGAGTACAATGCGCAAAGGCATACTTCGAGATGTCTCCATTAGCATCTTCAGGATGCTCCCCTTCAAAATTATAAAAATTATATATAGTTCTTTACATCCCTGTAAATTAAAAGTCAACCCCACAATACATTTGAATGTTACATCTCACCCCAATTTGTCTATTCATTCATATTTATAATTTCCGTATCCTCATAAAGATGTGTAGCTTTTATTTGTTATTTCTGAAAACTTGCAACTCCCCCTGATTGTTGAACTCTTAAACTATCGCCATGCACATTCTCTGTTTGATTTATTAGGAGCAAGGATGATTTGATGAGCTTGTTGCAGTGATTTGCTTTATTTACGTCCGAAAATACATGCAACACTATTTACAAAACATATCTTGGTTGTGATATTTCCTTAATGGGGATCATGTAATACCATGCATCTGCATATCTTATAAGATCAAAACATTTATATGAATTAAAGCAAGAATGATTTTTGTGTTTTATGTCATTACAGTGTCTATTTGTAAGTGCATATTAGCATGTTCACATAAGTATATTATACTAAGTAAATAAAGAATTAATATTCTTTAAATATGGTACTTCAAGACCCAGAACATGTTCTTTTATTATTTTGGTCATAACGGATCTCATTGACCTGGCCATTATAGGTATACTGAGTAAATGATAACTACTCATATTAAATCTCCTCGGGAGATCTCTTCAGGAGATTTATATCTCTGCAGGAGATTATCTCTTCATGAGATTAATATTATCTCTTCTGAAGATTATAGTAGATCTCTTCTAGAGATTTATCTATTCTAGAGATTATCTCTTCAGGAGATTATATGATATCTCTCCGGAAGATTTATCTCTTCTGGAGATTTATCTCTTCAGAAGATTATGATTATCTGTTCAGGAGATTATATGATATCTCTTCTGGAGATTATCTCTTCGGGAGATATTTTCAATCTCTTCAGAAGACATTTCAAATCTCTTCAGGAGATATTTTAAATCTCTTCGGGAGATACTTGTCATATTTTTTATCTCTTCAGGAGGTCTTCTCTTCAGGAGGTATTTTTATTTTCTTCAGGAGATATAGTCATATTTTCTCTCTCTTCAGGAGATTATCTCGTCGGAAGATTTTCTCTTCAGGAGACATTGTCATAGAAGACCGCTTTAATGAATAGACATTTTAGGATTATTATATCCTTTCCTAGACTAGTACTCAATGAGCCAATCACATTCTTTCGCATGGTTTTAATCAATATATGACTCATTTTGCAAATCCTTCGGAGATTTCATGTATATTTTATCGTCTAAGTTATCATGATCAAAAAATATGTTTGTTTCATATTCTACTCATGGTTATTCCGACGATCTTTGAGCTAACATTGCTCTATTTATTTAGATTTTGTCACGACCTGCACCCGGATGTGGGGGCACGAGTACGTGAACAACGTCCAGCCTACGCCGCAGCATCGACAATAAAACGCTGTTTAGATCAACAATACTATCTAAATATCCCACACAATAAATATATGATCTGTCAATGATCCCTCAACTCCATACGGAGGACAAGATGACGATATATAATGATAAATAATACTAAATCACAATATCTATAAGGAAGAAATGACACGATATCAAATAGAAGAATGGAAATCACAAAGGCACAAACTAGCAGTCTCACAATAATATCCAAGTCTAAGAGTCTAGCAATGATCACAATAAGTCTACAATATAAATAATAACTCAAATGTCTAAGCTGGAGACATATCCAGTACAATAAAATAGTACTAGCTAAGAGTCTGCCATAACTAGCTGTCTCCTCGACAACTGGTACCCTCCGATACTACAGGTGCTATCTCTGCTAGCTCTTCGTCCCGATGGCCGTAATATGTAGGACATCAGTCCTCTAAATATTCATCTAAAAAATATATCCAGTCAGGAATGGAGCGAAGTACAAAACTATGAAAGCAGTTCCAAATACATGGTAGAGAATATATGACAGGTAATAGAAATGAATACAAGATGCACATATACTAGGAATGAAGGATATAACTGAAATAAACAGGTATCACAATAAACAACTAGAAGATAAATACAGGTAATATGGTGTAAATTGTAAGTAAGAGAAACTATAATACTGTCGATGTGAATTTAGAGCACAAGTTCGTTATGTGATTGGCTTGGGTTGCATACGAATATACTAAGGTAATACGTAGGGTATATAATCGACATGCACACGAATACGCTAAGGGGTTGACCACATAACCAACTTCTACTCCTCCGTCCCAACCAATACTCATGGATCCAATCACGACATATTACGCACACGAATATAATATAAGCACACGGAGCACATGAATAAATACGAGCACAAGGAATACCCGATGCATACGATAAAGTACATGAGTAATAAGTACCCGATGCACACGATAAAAGGGATAACATCTCCTGATAGGATCCATATAGTACCAGTCTGTGTACCATCGTGTCAGAATCAAGTATACCCGTTCTAGAACATGAGATATATACACTATCATGTAATAAAAACTAATAGAGAGATGTACTCGTCTGTTGTCCTGAGCAAATGATGCAACTCGGTATCCGAACTGGTATCACACAGACCTATATATGAAATTCTATGTCATTTGGTGTATTCAAATGATAAATAAGCTAAAAATGAGTTAAAATATGGTTTCTAGGCCATTTCTAGGTCATACTAATCAAATTAGGTCAAACTAGGTCAATACCTTAATTTTAGGTTCATACATAGCTTATAGGTTGATTACAAGTCTAAACTAGTTCATACTAGTGATACTAGGCCATACATAGATTTCTAAGTCCATACCTTGAAGGTATTAGCTATACTAGCTAATATTACTAATTAAAGTATATATAACTTATAGATATACCAGTACTATTAATATCTAGTATTACCTTAGTATGTATGTTATAACTTATACTTGTATCACCCACTAATACCTTAACACTAGTACCTCACCCTTAATATTTTAACCTTACCCTATACTCAATACCTTAGTTAATAACATTCATAGCTTATATATATGTGTATATCAAGGAACCACTTGGTACCACACTACCTCATCCATACACTAATCCTCACTTGATGCTAAGTATCAAGATATCAACACTCGTATCACGTGGACATCAATATCTAAGATACTAACCTACACTAAACTATATCCATATCACATACACTCTTACACCCCCAACACAAATACCTACCCTCCAACACCTTCACTTGCTGTCTTGGATATCCATTTGATACCACACACTTACCTACACTGGTTCCCCACACTACTCCATGTACAGACCCTAAGTCCCAAGTCTGATTATAACCCAATAATAAAGGATATGGGGTGGAGAATGGCACACGTCTGCTAATATGTTAGCTAAGAACATGTTAGGATTTATTTGATAATAAGGTCTGCCAACAATTCTAACTGATACACATATATCCAAGATCTGGCACATACTGAGCACTTGTATCTACTGCAATGTTACTGCTGTTGGTCCTCCATTTTAGGCTTTATCCTCATTCTGTCCTCCCTCATGTTCACCAATGGTACACTCCACCACTGATGCACTATACACCAAGCTCTCTAATGTGGTGTACAAGCACATTGCAGTACTTCTCCAACACCACACTTGCAGCAGACCAACCCAGACCTTCACCACCAACCTGGGATACATTCTAACACTTCAACATCCCAATGTGCACCTTATCAAACTCTAATATCACAACACCTCCAATGTGCACAATTGTGCCTTGACACTTTACATCTCCTGATACCCACAACTATGATACTCCGACACACTCCCTCATGATCCCCTCAGCCTACTGACTTTTCAGAGCAACACCACCACTGCTCGAAACTTCACCACATCTGAAACCTCTCTCTCACTCACAGGCATTCCTTTTCCTACTGCTATCTGCCAACCACCACAAGATACACACTGGTTGCACATTGGTAACTCTCAAACACTTAATCCTGAACACAACCCTTACCCGACTACATGCTGTCATTCCCCTCTTGCTATTGGTTATAACCCGATCCTTACCTACAGAACCTGCCAGCCTCAGCACTGAGTACCCCCTCTAATCTTTAATACAACATCAATAACCACAACCCAAGACCACATTACCACCACAACAACAATCAGTAATAGCAACTTGCTGTTATCACCTGACCCTCACTTCTCAGCACACATGAGCTCACAATCCTCAACATACACACTCACAGTCCTCACTCTCCACATGGATACACACATTATCACACCTTGCAGTGACACATGCCAACTCCCCCATCAAAGTCACTTATAATCCAATCATATATATATATATATATATATATATATATATATATATATATATATATATATATATATATACTCTAAGAGATAATTCATCAAACACTTGGCGGAATACCCATGATACGCTCACGATACGCCCTCACAACACCACGATACACTCCCCAAGCCCCATGCGCACATCTAATATACCATATATAATATATATATATCATGTATTATAGCTACTCAAATGCAATGAATGGTATTTGGCATGCTAGAGCCTAAAACACAACCAAACACCCCTCCTACGATACCGTATTACGACATATCACGATACGCACTCTCTGTATCCAATTATGGACACGTACGCCCTTCCGAATCATGAATCTTATTCTAAAATTACTAAAGAGACATTCCATCAAACAACTAATGGTCTAAATTCGAATTTTCTCCAATTTGGCCATAAAAGTCAATGCAACTATCATCATAAAGCTCATATGAACCTAGTTCTTCCTCCTATGAGTAACCCTTAGCCATGGAAGGATTCCTAAGGGTATAATACAACAATTAGAATAGAAATAGTGAGGAAATTGAGGGTTATACCTATTACGAGATGGATTTCCAATAAAATGCTCAATATGACACAATTTGGACACAAGCTTCTAGCCAAACTCCTTCTCTCCAAGTGCTTCTTGCAATCCAAGCTCCTAGGCTTCTTTTAATGGTGAGAATGAAAGGGATTGAGAGTGATTTTAGAGTAATTGGTGGAGTAATGGATTATTTTGGGAAAGAACTCAAATTGGGGAAAATTTTGGAATGAAGAATGAAGATGAGAGAGCGACTCCCACCTTATAGTGGCCGGCCATGTACCCTCTCCAAGCAATGTAAAATGTCATGGATATCCCTATTGGGTTTTCATGAAGAAAATTTAATTAATGAAAAGCTTTTATTCCTAATGAAGTGATTAAACTAATCTCTAATTAGTAAAGGGGATGACTTAAATTGAGTCTAATGTGACTAGTTTAAATATTGGGTCTATGGGTCATGTCAAGTCCAATTGAGTCCACTAATATCAAGTCTAATAATTAGTCTAGTCCACTAACCAATAAATAATAAATACCACACAATATATAATGACAAAAATATTCCTCTCTGGAAAAGTGGTAGTTACAGATCTCTTTATTTTGTTTTTCATAATTAACATCTAAACCTACGAGGTTTCTTCCTTTTAGGTTTTGTACTATAATACTGAATACTCCACGTTGTGCAAGAGGTATCGCATCTTTTCATTATCCTTAATATCGAAGGATTATTCGTGGTCTAGTATTATCATTTATTTTCATCACCATTTTTATTCTCATTTGAGAATGTCAATTATGACAAATTCTTTTTGATTCCAAATTTCTCTTGAATATGTATAAAACATAAATTTTTTGGGTACTGGTACATCTTTTTCAATCTCTTCTGGGATATGAGGTATATTCTCGACCGGAGCGATATACTTCGAGAAATTGGACCTTTGGTTCATGACATCTTTTGGACCGTCATGAACTTTTCTCTTCAGGAGATGCTACTTCAGGAGCTGCTTCTTCAAGAGAATTAGGGTGTGTTATATCATTCGTTCTCTTCTTCTTGAGAGCTGAATTTTTGGAAACTTTAGGTTTTACACATTCTTAATGTAGAACTTATTCATTTGCCGCCTTTATTTAATTCTTTTGATATTTACTTCTATTCCAGAATGTATGTTTGTAGTTGGTATAGCTATTTATGCAGCATTATTAAATCATCAAGTAAGCATCCAATAATTTATTTGCAATGAAATATAAAGTGGAAGTATGTCATAATACGTTCTTCTGTAATGATGCTTTACGACATTCTTCTAGAACGATAATTCATAAAGTTCTTCTAGAACGATAATTCACGACGATCTTCTAGAACAAGGCATTTATCTTCGTCTTATCTCCCCCTAACGACAGGAATTATGTCTTGTCAAAGTGATAGATTACATAAAAAAATTACGTTCAAGATATCTCATGTCTAAAAGATTTAATAGTCTAAGGAGATAGTTATATAAATTCCCAATGCATAGATGTTAAAACTATAGTTTCAAATAATACCAACATAAGTCATAAAAAAATGCAAAATAATACAATTCTAAATAAACAAAACTATGTTATTTGTTGGTTATTCAGATACAATCTTCAGGATTTATGGTTTAGAAATAATTTTTTTGAGGTTAAGAAAACCTACTTGACCATTAGTTTTTTTGTCATTTGCTAAGAGATGACCACACGAATAAGTTTTGATAATTCTCATTATCATTGTCTTGGGGTGTCTCGATTGATCATGCCATAGTTTAAAAGTTATGTGATCATTAGGCTTCTGGCTCATAATAGACCCTTAAAATTGAGCTTCGGACTCAATGTAGTATGTGATTCGACATCCCCAATGTGATTAACATATATCCCTAGTGAATAGCTGGAGAGTTTATTTAGGCAAACTTCTGGTCCTCTTAGATGAACTTCTGGTTCTCTCAAACGAACTTCTGATTCTCTAGACTAACTTATGGTTTTCTAGACTGGTGGTTACACCAAACTATTCCTTATTTTACTTGCTCAGATTTTTAATATGATATCCATTTGTTCTTATAACTTTAATTTGATAAAATTCTTCGAGAATTATGAGATATTATGTATTATGTTGGGTAAAATATGCTCTGCTGGAGCCTTTAATTAATCTGAGCATGACCAGCTATCATGGATAGTACGTTTGATTTTGTATTATAAAAAAATATGATCCTATTCTTAAGGGTGGTGTATAGCAGAATTATAAACTTTCAATTGAAATATGCCTATAGAACTTCAAGTCTATGATATTTGGGAGGACAACTATTCATCCGTAGTCACCCTATGTACTTAGACAAACTTATGGTGCAATCCTTAAAAATTTATAATTTAAATGAGGTCTTCAACTTTAAATTATATGCAATTATGAAATACCAACATTCAGGTTAGTGTTTGTTGGATAACTAGACATAGAACTTCAGGTCTATTTTGTTCATTAGAAATTCTAAAGTATTATCAACCATATTTACGTGTGAATGCATACTAACATAAGAACACATAAATTACTTTTCGTTATAAAAAAAATTGCAAGAGACTTCGGGTTAAAGACCATGCCATGTGCTTGATAGCCATCAAACACCCATATCCTCAGCACTGAAAGAAACCAAGCATGTAGCAGTTTGATTATTATATGTTACTATCATGCATACTTACAGTACAGCATGCTTAGATGAAGTCAACTTCAACATCAATAGGCCCAAAAGGGGAAACAATGGAATATTTTGTCACTGAAGTTTTTTTTTTTTTCTTTCCAAAAGAAATATCATATGAGTTTAACAGTGCCATCATTTATCCCCTTGGTTGAGGAATGATTAGTACCATAATAATGAGTTGTTTTAACTTCTAAGCACATAATAACTATAAAGAAATCAAGCAAAGATATAATGCTTTGATGCTAGAATAAATTGTGGTTATCTAAGGTGGAAAATAACATGTATACAAACATAAATCCCCTTTAAGAACCCATTACCACAATGAAAAGTATTTCTCCATATGAACGATTTTTTTTATGACACACAAGCAACAAATAAACTATGTAGTTCCATCAGTATGTATTTGATGTATGCCCATATCCAAATAACAACAATTTATTCTAGCATCCTGAATCTTAAGCAGAGTTCAATTTGGGTTCTGTTTTTAGATGGAACCCGAATTGATTGTTATATTTTAACCAACACCTTTTTATCTAATGTTGAAAAGTTGACTCAAACCCCAGCATGTCTTAGAAGAGAGCTTCCAGCCTTAACTGAGCCACATATCAATTAGTGCTAATATAAACAACATTTTAATAGATCAGGAAAGGACATGGTTCAAACAAACAAAGATGAATTAGATAAGTCACCACCTCAAGTCTTATTAGCCTAAACTCTATCACCTCACATTCATCAAAAATCCCAGGTCCAATTCTTTATCCATATCCGGAAGACTAGTTGGGCAACTGTTACTGCGCCTCTAGATTCTGCCACTTTACATTCTTAGGCTTTCTAACTTTCTACAGCAGGGAGAGTAATTGGCTAGATATACATTCTTCAAAAATCTAATTTTTGGTGTTTTTCCTCAACTAACAAAGATTTTGGCAACTGAAATTGTTCATTAACTTGTGTCGTACTATAAAGATAGCAACTGGATAGGATGCCATGACCAACCGGTTCTCTTTTCCTCTGTCTAATACAAGAGTTTCCAAATCTATTATATTTTAATAGCACAAAATTTTTATAGCAAAGTTATAAATTTTTATTTTTCAGATCCGGAACATGAGGTGAAGGTTATTCATCTCCTCTCCTCAAAAAATTATGGAAGAAGACGGAAGATGAACACTAAATTTTTGTTGTTGTTATTTAGGAGACACAAAATTTATGATGAATATTTGAAACAAACTATTTCGTTCACATCAAGTTTATTTTATCTTTATATTCGTTCCATCCATGCATAGTTTGGATCATCAAATAGTATATGTAGAAAATAGAAACGAGTTTCTGACCTTGATTGGAGAATAAATAATAAAATATATTGGTGGCAGTACTACGAGCCGATTGCAAATCTTGATTAGAGGAACATATTTTCTTCTTGTCTCGTCGTTAAACCATCATATTGCAGCACCTCGAGCAATCGTGCTAATAACGTGTTGTAAAAGTGGAAGAGAAAGAGAAAATGTAACCGAATCAATCAATCAATCAATTAGGGCTTTCTTATTGATAATATATATAGAGAGGGAATAGATAGAGGTGGTTGTAGATAGGGATAACTAGGGATAAGGGCATCCATTTTGGTTTTATCCCAAATCACAACAATTAACATGTTTTGCGGACAAATTATTTACTCGGACATTCACAATTATCGGGCAGCCAAACAAAACAAGTGAAAAACTTTTCATCCTAAATTTGCGAGGGAATAAAAAAAAATCATGTACCAAACTTTCCCTAAGTGTTATTTCAAAAAGGTAGTCTTGTAATATGTAGAAGAGATTTTTCTAGAGGAAACAATAGAAAGTGTATTATTGTCATGAAAGGAATGGGATCGAAGATTAACTGCTATAAGATTATTCTTAATTCTTAAGGGGAAATGAGTAATGGGCTTAGGCATTTGTAAAGGTGATTCATAAAAGATTATTTCTTTTCAAAAATAACCATCTTATTTTAGGTCAATAGTCTTATTCAAAATTACATGACAATATAGAAAACAATAAGTACATATAAATTTTAGAACCTATGTCTCTATTAATGATATATAATATACTCTAATAAATGAGTATTATATGATCTTCTCGAATACCTTTCCTTCACGTTAGAGCATAGAGAGTAGAGAAGTCCAACTTGTCCCTAAAAGTGAAAAAGGTAAATTCGTGATAATGCTTTCATAAAGGTATTAGTCAAATCATTACAGTGAATATGAGAAAGGGACACCACCTTCTTGTAAACTTCATACCATAGAAATAACAATCAACTTATGCTTTATTCGCTATGAAACAATAATTTTTAGAGATGTAGATTGTTGCTTGATTAGCACATTATAGACGAATAGTCGAAGACATATGCAGTTCTAAATCAGAAAAGTGAGATTAAAGCTACAAACTTTTTGGAACCTAATTTATGGCAAGATACTTGGCCTCAATACTAAAATAATCAATAATAGATTACTTATTCACGATATAAGTTTCCCGTTAAAAAAATACAATAACTGATATTATTGATTATTCTTTTTATGTTGGATTTTACAGGACCTCCAAATATTTATAAAGACCGACGGCTGCACCTCCTTCCATATCCACTCGACTCCAGTTAGTCTCTCTCTCTCTCTCTCTCTCTCGTGTTATATGTTCGATTTTTTCCTGGAGATCACACGTCTTATGGCAATTTTTGGTTTTATATTCCTCTGCATGGTTATGTCACTAGTGGTAAACTACGTTCCTAATCTTTTTAGACTGATTGCAAAGCTAGGATTAGATAAAATGATCCTAAGATCCTCCGAGTAGTCACTATGGTTGATCCAAAAATCCTAAAATTTGAAGTGCTTGATATTCTTCGGTTTGGTGGTGTTGACGTCGAGCAGAAGGGGGAAGTGATCAGATTCCGTACGGTTGATATGAGATATCACCGAGGAGTGAACGATGTCCGACCATGCTTATTTATAAACTTTGGCTTCTGTTTAGGCATCATTTATTAGGGGGCATTGGACAGTGAAAAAATGTGGTGGTTCATTCACCTACTCCAAAGCTAGGAATAGACGAAATGGATTTATGTAGTTTGAGACACATACACTCATATAATATAAATGAATTTCACTAATACCAGTTTTTTGGGCATGCATTTGAAATCTATGTCTGGGGTCTATCTACTTTGTCAAAGATCCTTTATACTTTTTCCACATTTCCCATTTTATTGATGTTCCATGATGGAGCAATTGTGTGCAACTGGAATTAGAATGGTAGCTTGATGAAGTAGATTTATGAAACAGAATCTTAGCATTGTTTTCATAAGATTTGGCTTTGCTTGCTGCTAATAAAATGAATTGTTATCCTAAATTACTAATATTGGAAAATATTTCTGAGCTTGTTAATGATTTACCATGTGGAAATTGGGACCATAAAACCTGATGGTGTTCAAATAGGATATAATTTTACTTGTAGTATTTCTTTTGTTACATTCTCAGTCCCCTTTTTGTTTTTTGATAAAGGTTGAAAATGTGGCAGCAAGGATGGTAAAATGGTTAAAAGTTGGTGGGTTTATATTCTTTAGAGAGTCTTGTTTCCATCGTTCTGGAGATTCTAAGAGGAAAGTCAACCCCACACATTACCGTGAACCAATGTTGTGGAGATTCTATACAAAGGTATTGCACTGGACACACTTTATTGGCACAATTTTGGTTGGGAATCTTGGGATTTCTTACTAGATTACCATGTTGTCTTTTCTTCATTTTCTCAAATTAATTTTTTTAACATCATAAGGGTCATAATCTAAGTTATTTGATGATTTTAGAAAAGCTTCCGTCTTTAGGGGCTAGAAAACGATGAAGTTATTTCAGGACAGCTTCGCAATCATAGTAATTTCTTATGTCTACATGTTTTGTGCTGCTACCTTCACTGTGGACACTATGGAACTAAGTAAAATCTGCAGAGACAGAATTAACTCGAATACATTTTTCTATTTATGCTTCTCTTTAGTCTTTCTTTAATATGATATTTCTTTTGCCTTAATAGTCATTTGACCTGTTGCTAGTTTGGTTCAGTGGGTCATTGGCAGGGTCGTTTACACTTGATAAACAATTTTTTTCCCTTGATGACTGATGCTTTATTTTTGATGAGTTTGTAATGTTCTTATAGCTAGAACTGTCGAAAAGATGGGTGCGCACAAGAAATTTTGATTCTTGACAGGGACCTTAATTCTTGTTGCACAAATTGGGATGAAGTTATGAAATCTTCCCCTAATGTCAAACTCTGTGTGTGTCATTAGTTATGCTCTAGTATCATCTTTCTATCAATGCATGCTTGAGACGTAATATTAAATTTCAATTCTTGAACCAGGAATTCCCCGAGAGACTGCTTTTGACTTATAAACCAGAAGAAGATCCTTCACTAGTTGAGATAGATAAACCGACCTTTGAAGAAAAACCTACACTTGATGAACCACAACAAGCACCTTCTTTTGTTGAAGTTGCACCTCCTCCTCCTCCAAAGGCACAAGGTAAAGATCTCCTAGCAAGTCCAAACAGGAGAAATAACCTTTCTTTCTTACAGATATTAATTTTCTTTCCAATTTTGCAGGGATTATATACAGTAAATCCGGATGCATCAGCAATAGAGGAAAGCAATGCATTAGCTCTTTCCATAGTTCCATCGAGTATGCTGTGTGTTAGTTCTTTCCCTTTAATTTTCTCTCTATATCTTGGTTGTTTCGTGTCAATTGTGTAGTATTTGCATTTAAGTTTTAATTTGTTTGTATGGATGACACACTGGTTATATCCTAAACCTATCAGGTAATGAGTCAAATGGTTCAATTGTGATGCAAGAGAAGGGATTCGATCCATCAGGATGGGAACTTGTCCTTGTTACTACTCCCAGTATCATCAATGCACCTGCAACTGAAAGCCAATTGGTAGTTCCATTCACCTCTATATTATGCTAAATACTCTTTTACAGTTTGATCTCTCCTGTGTGTTTCTTTCTTGCTCTTTGTTGAATAACAAAAGAAACATTACGTTGAGATCATTGGCGTAACAGTCAAAAAGTAGTATACATGTCTGCATCAGATAACTTAGGCCTTGTTTCGGGAGCATCAGCAGAAGCAGCATTTGGAACCAGTCTCCCACCTGCTTTCAGGAGTAGGTTCAAAATCGAACCAACTTTTCAAAAAAAAAAAAAAAATGTTAAACTGCCAAACAGTTTTTTGATCACTTTTCAAAAAGATTAACAGAAGCAGCCATGTAAGCAATCCCAAACCTAGGCTTAATAAGAAAAACTGGAATGTAGTCTAGTGAAACAACTCAAAATGAAAATTGTTGGTTGCTTTCATTAAGGTAATGAAAAACAGAATAATATTTGTAACAAACTAAAACTTAAAGAAAGGATAGCAATCATCAAGTTCATCTCATGTCCATTACTGATGTGAACAAATAAAAGAGAGATCATCTTAGTACTTGCACCATGTTGAAGAACTCTCCAATGCCAAGAGAAACTGAGTTCAGTATGTTGTTCAGTAATCCATTGTATGTATGTCGACTCATAAACCAATTAGGAACATGGTCTAGTGAAACAACACAAAATGGAAATCATTGGTCCCTATGAAATATCCATAATAACGAGGATAAGCAAAATAAAAATTTATATTTTGTAGAGAATGATTTTTTTTTTTTTTAAGTCTTGAGATGAGAGAACCAAAGCAATGGTTGTAATAAATCTAACACTAAGCAACTATAGCACTCACCAAGACCCATGCATGTCGGTAACTCATGGCAACAAATAAAAGAGAATGATCATAACACCATGTGAAGAGTTATCTAATTCCTTCTAAGAGAAGATGAGTTTATAGTTTAAAACTACAGAACTGTGCCAATATAATAGAAACATATGGACATAGAAAATGGAGAATGCCATGCTGTTTCTGATGTCGTGGAGAAAATGGTAAGAATTAAAATATATCCAATGCTTAAAAAGTTGTAGGGCTTCATGATATCTGTATTAAGGTTTTGGAATATTTAGGATACAAGTACGTTTCTTTTGAATTTGATCTCAATTAATGTATATATGTTCCTAATCTCAGACGAATGAACTGTGAGTTCAAACAATAACTTATGTTTGTTCGGTTTCAATTATTTTATTGAAATGATAAACCTCATGAAACTATAGCGTTTTTCCTTCAACAAGGAATTTAGTATTTTGAGACATCATCAAAATTTCTAACAAGCGTGCATGATGGAGAGCTATTTGGTTCATTTTGCTTCAATTTTATCATACCTTCTCCCATACTAATTGGAGAATATATTGGAATTGTGTACTATAAAAAAACTATTTACTCTATTTGGTTATCATACAAAGCCTTCTCAAGTTGTAAACTTATTATTGTAGACACTACTGCTTTTGTCATTTGTGATGATATATTATCTGCACATCTTCCTCTAATACCGGGAGTCAGATATTTCTGCTGACTTTCTTGAGGTGTGCTCCAACTGTGGTTTGTTTCTTTCTCTACTCAATGATTTTAATACTGTATGAAGGTTTAATACAGTAACTATCAATTATGCAACCTTAAACACCTTCTCATATATATGCAATTTGCATTCTACAGATAGAGGTATCACGATTAGGATTATGTTGCCAAACTGATAGAGGTATCACGATTTTAATACTATATGAAGGTTTAATATAGTAACTATCAATTATGCAACCTTAAACTCCTGTTTTAATAATCATCACTAATTAATTCACTTAGTTGAGTTATAATGTTCTGTTATTATATTCTGCCTTCACTACCCCCTGCTAGTGTACTACATAAGACTAAAAATGTCATCTCTAATTGTGGACAATGTGCCTTTTTGATGCGCCTAAGAATGGATTTCCTATGAGTAAGGAATTTAGGTACCTTTTATGATTCACTTCTAGCCAGGGGCGTACACACACAGACACCGACTAATTGCCTCTCGGAGTTTTTTATAAAGAACGATTTTACTACTGAGAGAGAGAGAGAGAGAGAGACTTACTTGCCTAAGATATTTGTCTTTACTGATTTTTATACTATGTGATTTTTACCATAGAATATAATTATGTATCAATTCTTGTGATTGTCTTTGGTATTGCATCTGCATGTCTGCCCTTTGTAATCTATACCTTAATAAGAAACAAAGACCTGCTTGGATATATCCCAATGTATCTTAAATCTTAAGAACAGCAAAATAAAGTGTCTTAATCTTGTGTTTTATAAATTGGGCTGTGTGTTCTTCTTAGACTCATACTTGTCAAGTTAAAATTATTCATTCTTCTTTTTTCCTGTATGCGTGTTCAGTTCCAGTAGCCTGTATGCCACTTGGCATGTACGGTGGTAGACCCACTACTACAACTCGGGGTTCATTTTGATGCACATGTTCGAAAGAATACATGTCTCTTCTTAATCTTCATTCAACTAAATCTATTCCAATGTATCTTAAGAACTGCAAAATAAGGTATCCCAATGTAGTTTTCTACCACATTAAGCATCCATATCTCATCATGCGTATATTCAACTCATATTCAGTATGCTCATCTTCTATTGAGGAGTCATTGAAGTTCTCTGAATTATGCAATTTAAGTGCATGTGTGCACTTAGCTTTGGTTTTCTGACACTAAATATATGACCATCTAGGTTTGTGCTGGCTGGAACTCTGTAAAAGTTGATGTCATGTAGGAGGCTCTAAAGTGCAATTCCTCTGTGCTCAACTGCATGCTCTAAAGTTTGATGTATATATGGATTTGGGTACTTTCGATGCAGTGACGATTGAAGATGTCTTTAATTATGCTGCTTTTTGACTATGAATGAAATGAAGGAATCAACATATTTTGTATTCACTATAAATTGATTTTGGATTTTAGTTGGTGATTTGGAATTCATAAGAGTTGACATTATTATGGTTTCAATGAAAGTTAGTACTTATAACAATTGTTGTGTTTACTATAAAGTATTTTTTGATTTGGATGATTTGACATTATTGTTTCAATAAAATTTATTATTTTTATAATTGTTGTGTATATTATATGTTTTGTGATTGAATGTCAAAAGGTAAAATTAATTATACAAAAAGCGGGATTTTTTTTTAAAAATTGAAAAGAATTTAAGGCGTGCAAAATATGTCCTAATTGATGTGTATATGATAATTTTCATGACATACAAAGAATGTCATAATAGACTAATAAAGAGATGTAATTGAATGCGTAAAATATTATTAACGAAGTGCAGCCGAATGTCGTTATTATGTATTAATGACGTGTATATGTATGTCGTAAATGTGTACTAATGGCACGACTACACGCCATAATTGCCTTTTTACGGCACACAATGAATGTCATGAATGAGTATAGACGGTGCAAAATTTGAGTTTAGACGATACACATATTATGCCGTCTAAACTACCATCTTTTTACGGCAAGGGCTAATACAATGTTAGCATGTGCGTCGTCTAAAGTGTTTTACGACACACTGTCTTCCAATCAACTTTTCGAGACCATTGACTTTCGAACAACTACCCTTGCACCATTTTTCATGTCACGATTGTCATGAGCCCTATTTTAAAGTAAACCCTAACCTTCCTATTTTAATTCAATAAATTAGAATATAATCCACTTAAATTTATTAGGTTTAGTTAACTTCCCCCACCATCTCTCTCTCTCTCTCTCTCTCTCTCTCTCTCTCTCTCTCTATATATATATATATATATATATATATATATATTAGAATTTAATAAATTAGAATCCCACCATATATATATATATATATATATATATATATATATATATATATATATATATATATATATATATATATATATAAAGCCTAAAAATCATTTTCTAATCATCCTATCAATCTATTAATCCCAAAACCTAAAGCCCACTTCTCTCCGACCCATTCCCTAATTTTCTATTAACCATTTCCCTTAAACCAGTCCCTAAAATCCCAAAACATGTTAGATTTCCTTAATAAACCCACAGCCTCTAAAGCCCACTTATCCTAAAAAACTATAAACCCAAAAGCTTATTCTATTAAAACCTAATCCCATTCTATTAAATCCTAAGTCCATTCATTTTAATATCACTAAACCCATTATCAATTTACCCCAACATTAAACAATATGTTATTGTTATTCACCTCAAACCCGACTTCCCCATGCATAATGAAATACCCCGCTTCTAGCGGTTCACTAATGGAACCCTTGCAACTTTGACTCGGTTGAGAATCGAGTCTTGGAAAAACTTTACCACCCAATCTTTCATGGACGAAGTGCAATAAACCCTTTCTATTGATGAAACCCTTTCTACTGATGGAACGACTTCTATTGAAATGAGTCTAAGAGTTTTTGTTGGATATTTTACTGCTTGGTTTTGTGTTGCTTTGTGCTTTGTCTTGCTTTCGATGATTTGGTTTTCATGATTCGTTTTTTTTGCTTGTGCGTTCATTTCGTATCGTAAGAGAAATATATTGAATGATGCTAACCAAAGTGTTGTTGCAATTTTAGGACGCATAACCAAGGAGTGATCATTGAGTAAGGCTTCCCTATGTCCCGTGCTAATTTATTCGGTGAGGGCCTTGGTGTTGAGCTGACGCTGGATGTACCGAACTGCAGCGATACCATGTTAGCGGAAATGATACCATGTTAGAAATATACCGAACTGCAGTGATACCATGTTAGCGGCAATCGTCTTGTCATCGATATCCAATGTGAGGGCCTTGGTGTTGAGCTGATGCTGGATGTACCACTTTAGCGTGTAGCAGTCCCGAGTCGACTCTGCTTCGATTCTTGTCGGGAGTAGTCATCAGGTAGCATCGTCTCCTCCTCAGATTCAAAGAGAATACTACCCCCAGCGTGGAATGCTACGTCATTTTGACGAGGGTGGCCACCCCTTGGGACATCAGAGTTTGTTCCTTGGGAATCCCCTCTTTCTCTGAACGCCGGGTTGTTATATAGGTCCGGGAGATCACTACCCCCAGCTTGTGCAACCCCTAGTGGCTGATATCTTTCTTTTTGAGCGGGTACCTTAGAAAATACCTTTCGCAGGTCCCGTTGCTGGTCTACTTGGTAGTCGTCTTCTCGATGTGTTGGTTAATAGTGACGGACTGGAGGTGTTGGAATTCTTTCCTCGTACGGTGGAAGGGTCCTTCTGAGTAAAGTAACATGAGACGAATGGTAGTTCCTCCTCATATGGTATTTATACCTGATTTCTGGGTTGTTGCCGGCTATGTGCCTTTGTATGCAGTCATTGAAATACCGACTGCCTATTTTTTGGCACTGCTACTTTAGCACAGCAGCAGTTTATGACGATGTTGGCACAGGGGTATCCTGGAGGAGACACCTCACATGCCGTGGTTGCTTCCCTCGCGTTGCACTTGTGGTTGATCACGTTACGCAAGTCAAGCGAGGACTGATCTACCTTTAAACCCTTATTACGAGCCCGGGTAGACCGAGCACACGGGTGTGTTAGTATTTCTCTTGCTTCCTGATATACGGTTCATACAAGATTTTTTTCTAGATCGTCAGAGGAAGACTTTGAGACTAACCCTGCCCATAATTTGCTGCGGGTTGGACGTACAAAGCAGTCTTATATAACTTTCCAACAGGGGCCCGCATAATGGTTAGCAGTGTCCGTTGATGGTCAGCCAAATAGATAATTGCTTGAGCTTTAATAGCTCGCACTGCTCTAGACTTTTTCGACTTAGCATGCACAGTCGTACAGTACGAAGAGTCCAAGTTTTGGTTTTCCTCGAAGAAGCACATGGGAGGACGACGGACGAGATTCTGTCAAAGATAGAGCTTCTGGGGGTGTCAGAGATGCATACAGCTGAGATGGAAGTCGTATACTGCTTTCTTCTCTGCATCCTTTGTTGTGACCTCATGGGCTGTTCATCAACCCTGAAACTCTTAGCATTGTATTGATTTTCTCTGCCAGAGTTTAGGTGCTGAGTATTCTCTTTTTCAGACAAGGAGGCCGCATGAGAGGGGACAGCCAGAGTGGACACATGATGTGCGTCTTTAGTATCAGAGAGAGAGAGACTGGGAGTGCATGTTCCGCAGTTGGGTGAGGCACAACGGCCATTGCAACCCATGTCCTGCGGGCCTTCTGGTGCTAAGCACCTGTCACGACCCACACCCAAAATTTGGGCATGAGTCGTGGGTACGTCCATTCTACGCCGCAGCATCGACGGTAGAACGCTGTCTAGGTCTCAAGACTATCAAACATAACTAAACCTGACAATGGTCTCAACTTCATAGCGAGGACAATGATAAAATATTGCTCAACAATTTAATATATACTCAATCACAAGACATTGGAAAGTAAATGACACGATGAGATATAAGGATAAAAAGTACTAACATAAGTCAAGCACAAATATAAATATAACACAAGTCTAGAGTCTAGATGTTTACATAAAGTCTCAATAAAAATATACAACCCAAGTCTCAATTTTTAAAACAAGATACATAAATAAGACAGTCTAAATGCCTGTAGGTGGTGTCTCCTCTAAGATGGGAAATTTCTCTAAAATTTTTGGTACAAAATCTCCCTCTGCTCCCGGGCCATAGTGGGTACGACAGAAGTCCTCCAAGTCCTCTGAAAAATATTATCCAGTCAGGATTGGAGCGAAGCACAAACACTAAACATCAATTTCATTTATGTTGACAAAACTATAAAAACAGTGTAAGAAAATACAAGATGGAAGCAATACTGGGAATATGGAATACTAGAGAACATGTAATAAGCAATAGAACATCTAGCAATGAATAGAAATATAAGTGAATGCTAGAACAAGTGAACTAAAATAAAGAATAAATATCTAGCTATGTGTTTAAAATATCAGTTTATTATGTGATTGGCTTGGGACGAGATCAGACTTGTTATATATGATTGGCTATGATACATGTGAGGTCAGGCTAACCATCTGGTTAGCTATGATGCGAGCAATAGTCAGGCTAATCATATATAACAGGCTATGAGGCATGTAAATGGTCAGGCTACACCCGACGTGATGTGTGGGATGAGCTATGATGCATGTAAGATGGGGTATGATCACATAATCTGCTAATATTTCTCCATCTCCAGCTAACACGATAGATTCCAATCACGACTCCTCATGATAGGTATCTAGGATGCTAATCCGTGTATCCACAGTGTCAGAATCAAGTATACTATACAACTAGAATTATAGAATTAATCAACAAAATGAAAACTATCAGAGAATGTACTCGCCTGTGGTCCTGAGGAAGGTGTGAGGATCAATGTCCAAGATGAGATCACAATGACCTAATTATGGAATATCAATATCAAATTACTGAATTAATGGAATAAGCATATTTAACTAATTAAATACGACGCTTCTAGGTCATGTCTAAGTCCCTACTAGGTTAACTAGTTAATACCTTGCCAAACTCAATACTTCTAGTACCCACCCACTACTACCTCACTATTAAACACTAACCATACCTAGGTGTCACTATGCCTATGATACTAGGTATCTCAATGCCCATTAGATGTATAAATGTTGATCTTGTAGATACTAGATGGACACAACTCGTAAACTTAGTTATTAAGTTCTAACCTTGATTTCTATGTTACACTAGATACTACCAATACATATAACTTATATATGTATGTATATATATATATATATAAGTTTAGGGGTGCATAGTCCTATATACAATACCTTAGGTAATATCCACTGATCATGATACTTGACTGAACTGGATTTCCCCATTATACTCTATATGCTAGTATTGCCAACTATCTATACGTATAGTAAAATATATATATATGAACTAGTATACTACTAACTAATATTACAACTAGCTAATTTAGCAATAGCTAGACTAACCAATATCCAAATCAATTCCCTAAGACCCTGCCTCGACTGATTCCCAACTATCATTTCTGATACTGCACAGTGCTCAACTAGTGGTTCTGCTACTGTGCAGTTAAGCTCCTATTCCCTGCTCTACTACACTGCCTCACCCAATGCTGATACTAATGTACTAAATACTAACCTACAGCTACACACACTGCTGGACTGATACATTATTCACTCATTGAATGATAACTGATAGGTCATAGGACTCATAACACATAAGGCAGTATCAGAGCTCAGAAGTAGCCAGTTAACTAAGTGACCAAGTTCAGTTTGAATAAACTGATACACTGTGAAATCCTTACACATTTCCTCCCCTGGTGCGCTGCCTAGCACTGTATACTGATATCAAATACATACTCTAGTCTAAAACTAACACTCACTACACCTCTCCCTCACTGAGGCACAGTTCATAAAGCGTACATCTAATACTAACAAATGCATCGACCCAAGACACTGATTTAATAAACCATTCACAGTTTCACAATTTGGAATTGTTCAGACTTACACATACATGGCTTAATCCTTGATACAAGCATATGGCTACTGGCATGATCAATAGGTAGTATGAACTTGTTTATACTTACACATGCATGGCCTAATCTTTGAGACAGGTATATGGCTACTGGCTCTAACACTCACAGCAAATCCTGATACTTTATTTCCCCCAAATACTGAGATACTCACAGACATGTACTCAACCCCTCACTGAGACTGATGCTCATTTTGAATACACTGATACATCACACACAGGCACACACCTTGCTGATACACACAAAGGATTGATACATTGATCACATATTCCCTACACTATATGTGAGGAACTCGATACCAAAATCACTCCCTCTCACTGAAACTGAGACACTGACACTCACAGTTCACTCCCAGTGAACTTGATACTCTCTCTATGCAATTACCACTGCACAGTAGTGACTAAAATTGATACTCCTATAATTGAACACAGTTACACTCTCATATTGGTACACTATTGATACATGCCAAATCACCCTTAATCATACACTGATACTCTAATGTATCAGTCCACCCAACTCAATAACTGACCTATCTCCCCTACCTTATACTGCTAATACAGTTGCACCTGAGTGCAAGCAATCCTCATTGCACACTGAGCTCAGTCAAGATACACTGAACACATGCCCTCTCAAATTCCACTGTACTAGTCATTTTTATTCACTGATACGGATATCTGGCAACCCAAGATACTACACACTGCACTGAATTTCATCACTCATACTACCACTTATACATCACCGAGACACCTAACTTTACATATCAAACACATCTACACAACACAATACATACAGGAAATCTAATTCACTAATATACCTAACACACAGTTCTAGAGCTCACTGAGAAAACTAAGCTCACAGAACACGGATACAGTGTCAGTGTCATTGAGACACTCACACCCACAACACAAACACAACTGGACTGAATGAACGATTCATACACTGGGAACTCTCTGAAATAAAACCCCCATAACCTACTGGTACACTGAACCCTAGCACTCGAGTCCCACTCCATAACTAACCCTGGGCTCTTCCCTCACTGATGCACAGATGCACAGTTCAGGGGAAAACCCGACTGCACAGTAAACCTCCCCGTGGTGTATTCCCTTCTCCAAATCACACAACAGATATATATATATATATATATATATATATATATATATATCATACATCAAAATAGGTAATATTAGAGTAGATTAGATAGGTGTTCATCCTTCTTGGCATTTCATCAAACACGTAATGTGCTGAAATTAGATTCCACAATATTACTCATGAACCCAAATGTGAAACCTTAAAATCACAATCAAATCCATATGTATATGATGCAACCATGCAATAATGCATATTCCCATAACTAGGGCTCACAAAAATTGGGGAAAAACCATCATTGGAACACCAAACCCTAAAATCACCTAGGACTCCATGAAAAACCCAAAAGAGTCATTCCTAATTCTAATGGTAGGATCCTAATGGCCAAACAACAATTAAAAACAGAATTAAATGGGGTTTTAATTTGGATCCTCACCTATTGGGAGATGGATTCCCAATATAACTCCTCTTTCTTCAAGCCTCCTTGGTCCAAGCTCCTAGATCTCTCTTGATGGAGAAGGAAAGAGGGTTTCTAGGGCTAGGAATCCTAAAATTTGAGGAAGGGAAATGGATTTCTAAGTGGAGGCTAGGTTTAGGTGTTTTTTTCATGAATAAAAAATCTTGAGGGAGGCTCCCTCTCATTATATTGGACTAGGGTTAGGGTTAGGGATTCTAATGCCAAGAGTCTAATTTGCCCTTCATAATTTGTCATAAAGAGCTTAAAATAATAAGGGGTTTAGTCATTCATTGAGGGTTTAACTAAAAAGCTAATTTAATAATTAGGATTTGGTCACAAGGGTTTAATCTAATAGATTTTTAGGTCAAGCCCATTAACCTATGCATTAAAGAGCACCCAACAATTTATAATAAACTTATCATATATTATATAATCATAATAAATTAATATGGCAATTGACAATAATGTCCTAATCTAGGAATGTGGTAGTGACAAGACTACCCTCCAAAAAAAATTCGTCCTCGAAATTGAATTGAACTAGAACAAGAACAAAATCAGACAAGAAATTATACCGCAAGTCTCGAAGAGATACGGGTATTGCTCGCACATTTTATCCTCTCTCTCCCAGGTTGACTCGCTTGGAGAGTGATGTCTCCATGCAACACGAACCAAAGGAATAGTCTGGTTTTGCAATACCTTCTCTCTGCGATCCAAGATCTCTACGGGCTGCTCAGGGTAGCTGAGAGTCGGACCAACCTCGATCTCCGAGTGATCTAGTACATGACTAGAGTCTGCCATATACTGTCTCAGCTGCTACACATGGAACACGTCATGCACTCCCTCTAGTGCAGGTGGCAAGTCTAGTCTATACGCCACTACACCGACCCTCGTAAGAATACTGAAAGGTCCGATGTAGCATGGACTAAGCTTCCCGCCTCCACCAAAACGAATCGTGCCCCATGTCGGAGAAATCCGTAGGAATACTAGATCGCCAACCTAGAACAAAACAGTCTTAATACGCAATTTAAAACAAAACAATCACAAGCCAGAAAATAACAAACCTATACCTGAAACTCAAGGGGTATACGGTAGCTGTCGGCCCAATACCGTTGGCTGTCCTGCACCACTCGCAGTCTGTCTCTGATGAGTTTTAACTTTTCTTCTGCATCCACAACCATTTTTGGTCCTAGCAAGGCTCTCTCTCTCTCTCCGACGTCATCCCAAGATAACATTGTACGACACCTCCATCCATATAGTGCCTCGAATGGCGACATCTCAATGCTGGCCTGGTAGCTATTGTTGTAAGCAAACTCTACCAGGTGTAGATGATCCTCCCAAGAACCTTCGAGATCTAGAATGCAAGTGCGTAGCATATCCTCGAGAGTCTGAATAGTTTTTTCAGACTGCTCGTCCGTCTGGGGGTGGTATGCGGTACTAAACTTGAGATGAGTGCCCAAGCTAGCTTGCAGACTCCTCTAGAAGTGGGAAGTAAAAAGACTATCCCGATCCGAGATGATGCTCACAGGAACCCCATATAATTTGATAATCTGCCGCACGTACATCTATGCTAGCCTCACTTTGAAGAGTAAGAAGTGGGCTGATTTGGTCAACCTATCCACGATGACCCAAATTGTGTCCTTTTTTCCTGGAGAACGTGGAAGCCCTGATACAAAATTCATGGTCACGTGCTCCCACTTCCACTCTGGGATAGATAAAGGTTGAAGTAATCCACCTGGCCTCTGCCAATCCGCTTTTACCTGTTGGCACACTAGACACCGGGATACGAAGGCTGCTACCTCGCGCTTCATACCATACCACCATACGTGCTCCCTCAAGTCTCGATACATCTTGTTGTCACCGGGATGCATCGAGTACTGAGAGCAGTGTGCCTCCTGTAAAACCTCCTCACGCAGCTCCCCGCTCGGCATACATATCCTCATGCCATGCCGTAAAGACCCATCATACGCAATAGTAAAGTCGTCTGACAATCCTGTCCGAACCTGTATCCTGATACTCCTCAGAGCCTCATCATCATATAGTGCAGCCCTAATTTTGTCTATCAGCTCGGACTGTATCTACAATCCCCACATCTGAATCTCGATACCGAGAACTAGCACCATAATTCCCAAGCTTTCCAGATCAGCTAATAAATGTCTATCTATCGTCAAGTACATAGCCATCGAATACCTGCTCAAGGCATCAGCGACTATGTTGGCCTTTTCTGGGTGGTACTGTAATGAGATATCGAAGTCCTTCATCAACTCTAACCACCTTCTCTGTCTCATGTTCTGCTCCTTCTGTGTGAATACGTACTTCAAGCTCTTGTGGTCTGTGAAGATCTCCACACGCTCTCCATACAGGTAGTGTTTCCACAGCTTTAGAGCAAAGATAACCGCTGCCAACTCCAAGTCATGGGTGGGGTAGTTCTTTTTATGAGGGTATAATTGCTTGGAAGCATAGGCAATTATCTTCCCGTGCTGCTGATGAACGTAACCCAAACCCTTCCCTAAAGAATCACTGTAGATAGTGAATCCACCTGTCCCCGATGGCAACGTCAAAACTGGAGCTATCGTCAATCACTTCTTCAGCTCATCAAATACGGCCTGACAATCCTCCGTCCAGACAAAATCTACATCTTTCCTAGTCAGCCTAGTCATTGGCGCTACAATCCTGGAGAAGTCTTGTACAAACCTCCTGTAGTATCCTGCTAACCCGAGAAAACTCCTGATCTCAGCTACCGAACTGGGGGTAGCCCACGACTCCACTGCCTCGATCTTCTTTGGGTTAACTGAGATTCCGTTACCTGTCACCACATGACCAAGAAATTCAACCTTGTCAAGGAAGAATTCACACTTTGAAAGTTTTTCGTATAGATCCTTCTTCCTGAGAGTCTCTAAGACCATCCTCAGGTGCTCTTCGTGCTCCTCTGGGGTCTTGGAATACATAAGAATATCATCGATGAACACCACCATGAACTTATCAAGGTACTGGTGGAACACCTTGTTCATCAAGTTCATAAATACTGCCGATGCATTGCTTAAACTAAACGGCATTACCATAAACTCAAACTGGCCATATCTGGTCTGAAAGGCTGTCTTCGGCGTGTCTTCTCTCTTCACCTTCACCTGGTGATAGCCTGACCTCAAGTCTATCTTTGAAAATACCTTCGCCCTACTTAACTGATCGAAAATATCATCTATCCTCGACAGCGGGTATTTGTTCTTGATAGTGAGGTTGTTCAGAGCTCTATAATCGATGTACATGTGTACCGTGCCATCCTTATTTGGTACGAACAATACCGGAGCTCCCCATGGTGATGAACTGGATTCGATTATACCTTTGTCCTGCAGCTCCTCGACTTGCTTCTTCAGTTCTGTCAGCTCGCTGTTGTTGACTCTATAGACATGTTATGAAATGGGCTCCTCTCCTGGCACAAAGTCTATAGAGAATTCAACATCTCTGTCTAGCGGCAAGCCTGGCAATTCCTCTGGAAATACATCCAGGAACTCCGCTATCAGAGGATGTGGCAACTCCTCTTCTTCCATCCTGGCTCCGCAAAAAGTGCTTCTGCTCTGCTCCGCTTCTTCTCTGGGGACCTCGAACTCTAGCTCTCCTAGTGGTCAAAATATTACTCTTCCTCCATGATAATCTATAGTAGTATGGTGCCTACTCAACTAGTCAATTTCGAGTACAATATCGTATCTCGGAAGTGGCATGACGAGTAAGCACACGTTCAACTCTCGGCCTCCCAATAATACTCTCCGGTTCTTGCAATAATCACGGATTAGGATAATGCCTCCGCCAGTCATGATCTTGCAAGTCCTATCTAATGGTTCCGCCTCTAAATGATGCTTAAGAGCATAAGATACAGACACGAAACTATGGAAAGTGCCAAAGTCGAATAATATAAATGCTAGAATGAAATCGAGAAGAACTGAACCTGTAATCACGTCTCCTGCTAGCTCGGCCTCCTCGACCGAGATGGCGTATGCTCATCCCTAGGGTGCACCCCTCTGCTGCTGGTGCTGAGCAAACCTCTGCTGCTGCGATAGAAGTGGAGGTCCTCTCTGCTGGCCTCCTGGTACAGTAGGTGCTCTGGCTGGTCCTCTCTGAGCGGCTGCTCTACCCTGACCTGGATGAGTCTAAATAGATAAAAAATCCCTCAGCTGATGTGCTGACGATCCACAGGACAAATATGTACCCAACCTCTTTCTGCAGATGTCTCTAGTGTGTCATGCCTTTCTGCAATATGCATACTGGACAGCGGGCTGAGTCTGTCTCTGTGGCTGCTGCTACTGGGCGTGTCCTCGGGCTGGTGTCTGGTGCTGCTGATGCTGCTGCTAGTATGGCCTCTGTTGCTGCTAGAAGTGTGGATGCTTGCCCGATCCTGCACCACTATTCATTTCTTCTGAAGTGTCGCGTCCTCTCTTGGGCCTGAGGTCCAAGTCGTCCTCAGTAATCTGGGCATCCATCAAAATGCCCTCAAAGGTAGTAGTACGATGTCCCAAAGTGCAAGACTTGATCTCCCTTGTCAGCCCCTTTCTGAACTTCTGGGCCCTGTCTACTGGATCTTGAATCATCGATGGCGCAAAATGACTTAGGCGGCAAAACTCTGCCGCGTACTCATCGACTGACATGCTTCCTTGGACTAAGTCATGGAACTGACTGTCCAAGGCTCCCAAGATAACATCAGGAAATAACTTCTCCTTGAAGAGCTCCCTGAAGGCCTCCCAAGTAAGTCCCCTAACAATGAGTCTCGGCTGAGTGCCAAACCACGTCAGCACGATGTCAAACATCTGGCTGCCAGCGGCCTCGATCTGAAGAATCTTCGGAAGCTGCGCCAAGCGCAAGTTCCTTTCTATGTCCTCTAGCCAATTTTCAGCGTAGAGTATCCCCTCAGTACCCTTGAACTCCCGAGGCATCATCTTCTTGAAGTCCACGATAGTGCCCGGCCTCTAGTGGTGTTGGCCAGGATGCTGCTGCTGCTGTGCAACTCTCTCCACAGCTTGGAGAGCCACCTGATGAGTATTCTCCATGCTCACTCTCCTCAACTCGGTCTGGTCCTGGTGTGCCTCCGCCTGCACCCTCTGAGCCTCCGCTGACGTCCTTTGAGCATCAACCATGCCCTGGATCAGCGCGAACATTTGTGCCCCATCAACGGGCACACCTCCGAAAAACGGAGTCGGTGGTGGTGGAAGAGGCTCCGTCACAGCTGTGGCAACCCTCTGAACATGTGGGGGAGGAGGACCCCCAAAAAGTGCAGATACTCCCACATGCACAGGAGATGTAGGTGGTACTGCGGATGTCTGTCCAACAGGTCGAGAGGTGGCAGACCTCTCTGAAGCTGTTGCTCCCAGTCTCAAGGACCTGGTCTTCGGCGGCATCCTGAAGACATATTTAAAAGAATCAATTAAGGTAATAGACACAATATCATCAAGGAAGGACAGTAAAAATTCTAAGGGAAGTAATCATTCAGAATAGCATTAAAAGGATTATAAATTTCCTAATTGTGATTGAGCATATTCTTGGCCTAAATCATATTTCCTAAAGCAGGCTTGTAGCAATACTCTAAGCGAGCACCACTACGATATCGCTCTAAATGCGAATCTAGACCAGCATGGACCACCACTAAAAATGTGTCACGACCCGCACCCGAAATTTGGGCATAAGCCGTGGGTACGTCCAGCCTACGCCACAACATCGGTGGTAGAACGCTATCTAGGTCTCAAGACTATCAAACATAAATCAAACTGTCAATGGTCTCAACTCCATAGGAAGGACAATGATAAAACATTGCTCAACAATTTAATATATACTTAATCACAAGACTTTTGGAAAGTAAATGGCACGATGAGATATAAGGATAAAAAGTACCGACATAAGTCAAGCACAAATATAAATACAAAACAAGTCTAGAGTCTAGATGTCCACATAAAGTCTCAATAAAAATATACAACCCAAGTCTCAGTTTTTAGAACAATATACATAAATAAGACAGTCTAAATGCCTGTAGGTGGTATCTCCTCTAAGATAAGAAATTCCTCTAGAATTTTTGGTACAAAATCTCCCTCTGCTCCCGGTCCATAATGGGTAGGACAGAATTCCTCCAAGTCCTCTGAAAAATGTTATTCAGTCAGGATTGGAGCAAAGCATAAATACTAAATAGCAGTTTCATTTATGTTGATAAAACTATATAAACAGTGTAAGGAAATACAAGATGGAAGGAATACTGGGAATATGGAATACTAGAGAACATGTAATAAGCAATAGAACATCTAGCAATAAATAGAAATATAAGTGAATACTAGAACAAGTGAACTGAAATAAAGAATAAATATCTGGCTATGTGTTTAAAATATCAGTTTATTATGTGATCGGCTTGGGACGAGATCAGACTTGTTATATATGATTGGATATGATACATGTGAGTTCAGGCTAACCATCTGGTTAGCTATGATGCGAGCAATAGTCAGGTTAATCATATATAACAGGCTATAAGGCATGTAAATGGTCAGGCTACACCCGACGTGATATGTGGGGTAAGCTATGATGCATGTAAGGTGGGTATGATCACATAATCTGCTAATATTTCCCCATCCCCAGCTAGCACGATGGATTCCAATCATGACTCCTCATGACCGGTATCTAGGATGCTAACCCGTGTATCCACAGTGTTAGAATCAAGTATATTATACAACTAGAATTATAGAATTAATCAACAAAATGAAAACTGTCAGAGAATGTACTCGCCTGTGGTCCTGAGGAAGGTGTGAGGATCATTGTCCAAGATGAGATCACAATGACCTAATTATGGAATATTAATGTCAAATTATTGAATTAACGGAATAAGCATGTTTAACTAATTAAATACGAGGCTTTTAGGTCATGTCTAAGTCCCTACTAGGTTAACTAGTTAATACCTTGCCAAACTCAATACTTTTAGTACCCACCCACTACTACCTTACTATTAAACACTAACCATACCTAGGTGTCACTATGCCTATGATACTAGGTATCTCAATGCCCATTAGATGTATAAATGCTGATCTTGTAGATACTAGATGGACACAACTCGTAAACTTAGTTATTAAGTTCTAACCTTGATTTCTATGTTACACTAGATACTACCAATACATATAACTTATATATGTATATATATATATATATATATATATATATATATATATATATATATAGGTTTAGGGGTAGCATAGTCCTATATACAATACCTTAGGTAATATCCCCAGATCATGATACTTGACTGAACTGGATTTCCCCATTATACTCTATATGCTAGTATTGCCAACTATCTATACGTATAGCAAAATATATATATGAACTAGTATACTACTAACTAATATTACAACTAGCTAATTTAGCAATAGCTAGACTAACCAATATCCAAATCAATTCCCTAAGACCCTACATCGACTGATTCCCAACTGTCATTTCTGATACTGCATAGTGCTCAACTAGTGGTTCTGCTACTGTGCAGTTAAGCTCCTATTCCCTGCTCTACTGCATTGCCTCACCCAATGCTGACACTGATACACTAAATACTAACCTACAGCTATACACACTGCTGGACTGATACAGGGTTCACTCACTGAATGATAACTGATAGGTCATAGGACTCATAATACATAAGGCAGTATCAGAGCTCAGAAGTAGCCAGTTAACTAAGTGACCAAGTTCAGTTTGAATAAACTGATACACTGTGAAATCCTTACACATTTCCTCCCTTGGTGTACTGCCTAGTACTGTATACTGATATCAAATACATACTCTAGTCTAAAACTAACAGTCACTACACCTCTCCCTCACTGAGGCACAGTTTATAAAGAGTACACCTAATACTAACAAATGCATCGACCCAAGACACTGATTTAATAAACCATTCACAGTTTTACAGTCTAGAATTGTTCAGACTTACACATACATGGCTTAATCCTTGATACAAGCATATGGCTACTGGCAGGATCAATAGGTAGTATGAACTTGTTCATACTTACACATGCATGGCCTAATCTTTGAGACAGGCATATGGCTACTGGCTTTAACACTTACAGCAAATCCTGATACTTTATTTCCCCCAAATAGTGAGATACTCACAGACATGTACTCAACCCCTCACTGAGACGGATGCTCGGTTTGAATATACTTATACATCACACACAGGCATACACCTTGCTGATACACACAGAGGCTTGATACATTGGTCACATATTCTCTACACTACTATGTGCAGAACCCGATACGAAAATCACTCCCTCTCACTGATACTGAGATACTGACACTCACAGTTCACCAACAGTGAACCCGATACTCTCTCTATGCAGTTACCACTGCACAACAGTGGACTGAAACTGATACTCCTATAATTGAACACAGGTACACTCTCATATTGGTACACTATTAATACATGCCAAATCACCCTTAATCATACACTGATACTCTAATGTATCAGTCCAGCCAACTCAATAACTAACCTATCTTCCCTACCTTATACTGCTACTGCAGTTACACCTGAGTGCAAGCAATCCTCATTGCACACTGAGCTCAGTCAAGACACACTGAACACATGCCCTCTCGAATTCCACTGTACTAGTCATTGCTATTTACTGATACGGATATTTGGCAACCCAAGACACTACACACTGTATTGAATTCCATCACTCACACTACCACTTATACATTACTGAGACACCTAACTTCACATATCTAACACATCTTCACTACACAACACATACAGGAAATCTAATTCACTAATATACCTAACACACAGTTCTAGAGCTCACTGAGAAAACTAAGCTCACAGAACCTAAGCCTCACTGAGAAAACTAAGCTCACAGAACACGAATACAATGAACCACAATGTCAGTGTCATTGAGACACTCATACCCACAGACATAAACACAACTGGACTGAATGCATGATTCATAAACTGGGAACTCTCTGAAATAAAACCCCCATAACCTACTAGTACACTGAACCCTAGCACTTGAGTCCCACTCCATAACCAACCCTAGGCTCTTTCCTCACTGATGCATAGATGCACAGTTCAGGGGAAAACCCGATTGCATAGTAAACCTCCCCGTGGTGTATTCCCCTCTCCAAATCACACAACAGATCTATATACATATGTATGTATATATATATATATATATATATATATATATATATATATATATATATATATATATATATATATATATATCATACATCAAAATAGGTAATATTAGAGTAGATTAGATAGGTGTTCATCCTTCTTGGCATTTCATCAAACACGTAATGTGCTGAAATCAAATTCCACAATATTACTCATGAACCCAAACGTAAAACCCCAAAATCATAATCAAATCCATATGTATATGATGCAACTATGCAAGAATGCATATTCCCATAACTAGGGCTCACAAAAATTAGGAAAAAATTATCATTGGAACACCAAACCCTAAAATCACCTAGGACTCCATGGAAAAACCAAAAGAGTCATTCCTAATTCAAATAGTGGGCTCCTAATGGCCAAACAATAATTAAAAACAGAATTAAATAGGATTTTAATTCAGATCCTCACATATTAGGAGATGGATTCCCAATGTAGCTCCTCTTTCTTCAAGCCTCCTTGGTCCAAGCTCCTAGATCTCTCTTGATGGAGAAGAAAAGAGGATTTCTAGGGCTAAGAATCCTAAAATTTGAGGAAGGGAAATGGATTTCTATGTGGAGGCTAGGTTTAGGGTTTTTCTTCATGAATGAATAAGTTTGAGGGAGGCTCCCTCTCATTATATAGGACTAGGGTTAGGGTTAGGGTTAGGGCTAGGGCTTCTAATGCCAAGAGTCTAATTTGCACTTAATGATTTGTTATGAAGAACTTAAAATAATAAGGGGTTTAGTCATTCATTGAGGGTTTAACTAAAAAGCTAATTTAATAATTAGGGTTTGATCACAAGGGTTTAATCTAATGGATTTTTAGGTCAAGCCCATTAACCTATGAATTAAAGAGCACCCAACAATTTATAATAAACTTATCATATATTATATAATCATAATAAATTAATATAGCAATTTACAATAATACCCTAATCTAGGAATGTGGTAGTGACAGCACCCTTCTTGTTAGAAGGGTTTACCGCATAGGCAGTTGATGCATGATTCGTGGTCCCTGCGGTAGAGAGAGATACGGGGAGCGATGCTCCACAGTTGGGTGAGGCACAGTAGCCTTTGCAACCCATGTCCTGTGGGTCTTCTTAGGCTTTGCTAGCCTTGGAGAAGGAGTAGCGCTTCCCTCCAAGAGCATCTCCTCGAAAGCCTGCTGGTTTAAGTGGACCACCACCTTTCTTTGAGTTGATCCGAGCATGGCTGCGTCGGATTAAGTCAAAACTTTCTCATCAGAGAAAAAAGAGGTCCCAATAAGAGTCTCCATCTTTTTTACCATTAAAATTTATTGCTTCAATAACAAACTAAAGAAGGTACAAAGTGGTTCTAGACAGACAACCAAAGCATAATTTTTTTATTCTGGGGTGTGACTATGGACAAGAAGCGCTATGGCGGATTCTTTACTCCTTTGATGATCTGATGTAGGGTGAGAAATCTTATGTTCTCTCTTTGCTCATCCCAGTATGCTCTTTCTCTCTGTGTTGGGCGACCCCTATCTGTCCCTCCTCTTTTTGGATATGCCACCCGGGTATATATAGTCATCCTTGGGCGAGCATATGTTGGGCCACATGGATGCTAGAGGGTGTCACGTATGCCTCCTGAATAGGGTGTAGCTGTAACCGTGAGCAGGCCAAGCTGCCACGTGGACGGTTGTTGAGATTTTTTGTTGTTGAAGATCTGGGCGGTTCTCGTCCTTTATGGGCATGACTTGGTTAGCTTGACACATAGTCCACACTTAGTTGGAGAGAATCACTCTTATCGTAATAGCAAGATTTGGTCTTCATGGAGTCTGAAACACATGTGGCGAGAGACGCTTGGGACGCATGGAGTCTAGGATGCCTGGTCCAGAGACACATGAAACGCATGAAGCCTGGGACGCATGGGGCCTGGTACGCATAAGCAATATGGAGTTTGGGACGCATAGGGCCGCATGGAGTATGGGACGCATGAGGCAAGATAAGAATGGGATCGCATGAAGTCTGGGACGCATGGGGCCAGAGATGCATGGGGCCGCATAGAGTCTGGGATACATGAGGCCAAAGACGCATGTGACCACATGAAGTCTGAGATGCATGGGCAAGTTGTGCTATACACGTGGTGTTGCACATCCGTTAAGAGTAAAGTTTTGTGCTAACGTAAGACTTTTGTCGTTTAGTGTGTCCACGTATTTTGAGGCAACAAAAAAAATCTATTTTGTTAGAATTCTGTATCAGAGACGTTCATGTTGCTAGTATCACTACCACATTTTCTGACTAGGAATATTTTGGTCATTTCATATTTATTAATTATTAACGTGCATATGGTATATTTATTTATTATGTTATTTATTATTAGATATTATTTTTTATTTGGACTTGTGTTAGTGGGCCTAACTAGTTTAGATTGGACTCATGGATCAATATTATTTCTAGTTAGACTTGAGCCCAACAACAAGCCTAATTTATTAGGTTAATATTGTAATTAGTCAAACAATTAGGATTAGAACCTTGCTTCCTTAATTACTTTTGTCCTGACAAGATCATAGGAAGGAGGCAAGGATCTATAAGGAGGTAAAGAGTATACAAGTTAAGGGCTCTTTGCATCCATTTCGAGACTTGCATTAGAAATCCATCTTCTAATAGGTATAATTCAGTTTTATCCTTCTAATTAGACTCTAAATCTGTATTTTAATTATTAGGAACCCTTCCATGTACTAGGGTTACCTATATGAAGAAGTTTAGACTACTAAGGTGTCACGCCCCGATTCCGTGGAATCGATAGTCGTCCCCCGGGCGTGACCGCCGTGCGGGCCTAGGTTGCGCACCGCACAAGGCTAAGTATTTTTGTTTCGCATAGCGAGCACATATTCAGAGTACGCAGATAATTGAACACAGATTGAAACATGAAAAAGTTCTCTTTTATTGATAATATGAACATCTATTACAAACTCCCTGAACTGAGTCATATGGATTGCCTCTATGGGCTTACAAAAGTGTGGACACAAAATGAGATAGCAGTCCTGTACATTACATCCCTTACTAAACTCAAAATATAAGACCTTGGGACGGAACGACTGCCTTGCCACGGACCGACGGCCAAACCGAGCGTGTCAACCAGATCCTCGAAGACATGTTGCGACTCTGCGCCTTGGACTTGAAGACGAGTTGGGACCTTCATCTACCTTTAGCTGAATTTGCTTACAACAATAGTTATTAATCGAGCATTCAAATGGCGCCGTATGAGGCGTTATACGGGCGGAAGTGTAGATCTCCTATCTGCTGGGACGAAGTTGGGGAACGACAAATACTTGGCCCTGAGCTCGTCGAGCAGACCGTCCAGAAAGTCCGGCTGATTCGGGATAGATTGAAGGTAGCTCAAAGCCGCCAAAAGAGCTACGCGGACACACATCGAAGACCGTTAGAGTTCCAAGTAGGCGACCGAGTATTCCTCAAGGTCTCGCCCATGCGAGGAGTCAGCAGGTTCGGAGCAAGAGGAAAGCTGAGTCCGAGATTTGTCGGCCCGTTCGAAATACTAAAGCGGGTTGCCTCAGTTGCGTATCAGATTGCTCTACCACCATCCCTATCCGACGTACACGATATATTCCATGTTTCACAGCTTAGGAAATATGTGTACGACCCGAGCCATGTGGTAGACCTCGACCAACTGAACCTACAAGCCGACTTGACGTATGTAGAACAGCCTGTGCAAATTTTGGATAGAAAAGAAAAGCTGCTTCGGACTCGTTCGGTTCCTCTAGTGCGCGTGCTTTGGCGGAATCACTCAGTCGAAGAATCTACTTGGGAGCTTGAATCTGATATGAGGGAACGGTTCCCCTCGTTATTTCATAGTGGTAGGTTTTATTCCTTAAGTTTCGGGACGAAACTTCCAATTGGTTGGGTAGGATGTGGTGCCCCGTTCCCCCTATTCGGGGAGCGCGGCTAAGAAATACTAAGACGGTATCGTTCGATCGGGATAGATTGAATTAAGAACTCGTCCTCGTTATGGATTTGTTTCTTCGGAATCGATTCCCATATTCAGTGGACCGCGCCCCAAGGATCGACTTAGCGGCAGAGTCAGGAGGGACCTCTCCGCTGCATTCTTTTGTTGCCTAGTTTTCGCTGTCGCTTGTTGCTTTCGTGCCTTGAGTTGGATTTCGGATTTGTTTGGGTTTTCTTGAACGGTTTCGATGGATTTCATTGCTTTCGTTCTTAGGACTGTACTTCAATTCCGATAACGGAAAGAGAGGAAGAAGTACTGATCAGCTGTTCGTGTCAATACAGGTGATCCAGCACTAGGCGTCGCTCAAGCGGACTCCTAAATCACTTCCTTCCTTCCTCCTTCCAACCACTAAAAGTGAGTGGCTACCAACCCGATTAGCTAGCCCTACTTGCTAGTCTTCACATCTAAATCTTGCGTTCGTGCTTGCCCCGATCAAACGATACCAAGTATTAACTAAAAGATATCAAGATAAGGGAAATAGACTTGGATCTGTATGCTTGTCATTAAAACGTGTGAACGGTTACTTACTACGTGCTTGCCTATTCAAAATGTTTACCATATGCATATATACAAGTTAGAATGCTTACTTCTTCTTCTATAAATATGCTTTATGTAGAACACCCTTGCCATGCATCAATTATTCAGGGAGACTATGCAAAATACATCACACAATGCTATATATCCCCTGATTTCAATGCCTCAGCTACATAAATGCAAACTTAACACAAACGCCGTTGATCACGGACAACTTGTGCACAAGGCCTCTCGGTTCCTGCGGACGGTCGCTGGGGCACTGGCACCGATCCGATCCGGACGGAACCTCAAGATTAGTCTCTCCCATAGGCGAGATGGCGTGCAGCGATACATGTGCCTCCGTCACCTTAGCCTGAGACTAAGACCGTCCATTATGGCATCAAAGCCAGTGATCCCCTCGTATATTTAAACCTGTAGAAACTAACTTGTGTCTTCTTGACAGGGAAGGCAAGGTAAGTATTGTGCAGGTGGTTCAGACGGACAGGTAAATGTCACCGAACGGTGACGAGTCATTTCAATGATTCTATATCTATGTCTTATTGTAAAATGAACTAAGGCAAGATAGAAACCCACAAGAAATATGCATGCTTCATTAAAACAACGTGTTGATTGGTATAGTTGGGTTAGCTTGCCTTCACCAGTACGTTTCGATGTACTGACCCTCGTTGAAACAGGTTCCCCGCGCTAGGAGAACCAAGCGAGGAGCAGGAGACAATCCCCAATCCAGTCCAGCTGTAGGCACGCTTCGACCGTGCCACCTTTGACGCATTTTGAAGAAGAAGCCTTTTTGAAGAAGAAGCTAGCCACCGAAGTAATCATGCAGCTCCGTGGCAAGGCAGTCGTTCCGTCCCAAGGTCTTATATTTTGAGTTTAGTAAGGGATGTAATGTACAGGACTGCTATCTCATTTTGTGTCCACACTTTTGTAAGCCCATAGAGGCAATCCATATGACTCAGTTCAGGGAGTTTGTAATAGATGTTCATATTATCAATAAAAGAGAACTTTTTCATGTTTCAATCTGTGTTCAATTATCTGCGTACTCTGAATATGTGCTCGCTATGCGAAACAAAAATACTTAGCCTTGTGCGGTGCGCAACCTAGGCCCGCACGGCGGTCACGCCCGGGGGACGACTATCGATTCCACGGAATCGGGGCGTGACATAAGGACCCCTATTGTGAAAGTTACCAAGTGTTTTGTGTTAATTTTTAGGGAAATCCGAGATCAACACACCAAGTATTTAAAATTAGGTTAGATAGATAATATTGTATTTGTTATAGTGTTGAGATTCTAGTGTCATATCTACAATTGGATATGTGTAGGTCGTGTCATGGCAATTTGATAATACGGGTTGGTTTGGGGGGTTTTTTCTTCGACACGGGGGTTGCACATGCCATATGTTGACACTTTGTATTACTTATAATTATGAATCTTACTCGTATCCTTCGTGATACTTTTAGTGATGTGTTGGACCCGTATTACAAGCGTATCATAGATTTAGTATGACACGGGTGCAATGCACTCCAAGTGTTTGGTTATTTGTGTTGGTAAGTTTGATACTCTATTTAGTGTGTTCTTATATCTAATTAGTATTGTTATCATTAGTATATGCTTTATATATATATATATATATATATATATATATATATATATATGAGTTTATACCTTCATGTTCTTGATCTATACTATGTATTTATGTATCTATCTATACGTATACGTCATTTGGTTGATTGGGGATTGTTAAGTGTGTATGTGCAGGCTTGTTAAGTATCTATCATTTGTGTATTTGTGTAACAGACTTTTAGATGGAGATGGGAGGCCAATGAGGTGTGTTTTTATCTGGGTTTGTATCAGTTGATACATGGGAATGAGGGGGCTGTGAGCTGGTGATAGGATGTTGGCAAGTAGCAGTGATACCTAAGGAGGAGTGGAGGTGTAGTTAAACTTGAAGATAGAGGAGTATGCACCCCGTGACTGCTAAAAAGTTGTGCACATTAACATGATGTTGTTGATGTACTTTACTACTGATGTGGTGCAAGCATTATGTGCCAGGTAGCACAGTAGCTGTACCTGTGTTGGTCTGTGTATATGAGTGTCGGGTTCTGTTTTGATTGCAGGTTGCACAATAGTGAGGTTGCACTGATTACACATCAGCAAGGAGGATCAACCTTGGTTTGCTGTGAGCAACAAGAGAGGGTGCAGCAGCAATCCTGGTTGGAAAGGGGGGTTTGAGATGAGTTATAGTATTAGTATTAGTTAACAATTGGGTATGTTAGATTAGTTAGTTGGTGAATGGTTTATTTAATTATTTAGTTAGTGATGATATTAGTAGTGGATAAATGCAAGTAGTAGTTAGTTAAGTTATATGCATGAGTAAGTTAATACTAGATATGATTAGCATATATTTAATGTGTATTAGTTAGATATATATTAGTTAGTAGATATTAGTATTGGTTTGATGTTAGTTTAAGTATTACATTGTGATACTATGGTAATTGTTCGTGTGAGTTGACTCAAGGTATTGGGTCAAGAGATGGGTTTAGATAGTGTGATACCAAGTTGGCTCAAAGCCAAGGTATCCATTAGTGTTAGTTTAGCTAGAGATTATATATATATATATATATATATATATATATATATATATATATATATATATATATATATATATATATATATATATATTATATAGTATTTTTATATATAATATTTTATGTATCTTACGATACGGAATAGTATTGATACTCTAGTATCCTAGTATATGTAGTATAGCCTGGATGTAAGCCCCCTGATTTTACAAGAATTTTTAATTTGGAGTTTTCATAATTTTTTGTAATTTTTTGGAATTTTTCTATAATTAAAACCTAGGCATTTGGTATTTAAATGATTTTTAATTACTGTTAATTAATATTAAAATATTATGGAAATAATATTTTATGGTGTAAAATAGAAAACTAGACCTAGGGTAAATTTCCGGGAATTTATTGGACTCCGGAATCAGTTTTAAAGCCCTAAAAACCCATAAAGAATTAAACCGAATTAAACCCGTGCCAAACGTCCGACATCCCCATGAGAGTCGAAGCCAAGCCCAAGGAGCGTTGACCCAGCCCAAATTTTAGGACAAACCCAAGCCCAAATTTCTGCATGTATAAATGCCTATTTTCCTAGTTTTCTCCAAAAAGAAAAAAAAAGGAAAAAGAAAAGAAAAGAAAAAAAAAATCCTAATTAACCCTAATCCTAAACCTAACCCTAGCACAGCGCTTGTAAAACCCCTTCCCAGAAAATCGTATATATCCTTTATTTATTAATTATAAATTAAATTGTAGTAATTAGGTCCAAATAGGAGAAATAGATTTTTAATAATTCTTATGTTAGGTGTTCGGGCACTTAGAGACTTGTGGGACCATCAGGAATTTTTCGGAATTTATTCCATGTAGGAGACCCCTTGAGCAGTTGCTAGCCTAACGATGTACAATACCCCATTATATAAATTTTCTTATGTGTGAAAATATATATATATATATATATATATATATATATATATATATATATATATATATATAAACAAATATATATGTATATATATTTTAATTAAAGAAAGTAAGAAAAAGAAAAGAAAGAAAAAGTTAATAGAATATAATAATAATAATACTTATAGTAATATACTAATAGTATTAGTAATGATTCATTGAATTTGCTAACTTCTCAGCATTGTGGCTGAGAAGCCCTTAGGCGTTGAACCATTTCAGCGCCAAAGCAACAGCAAGAGGAGCCCGCCTATAGTCAAACCCGCCGACCCTTCAAAACCCGCGGACCATTAATCAACCCCCTCTCTTCTAATGTATATATATCATATATATATATATATATGATTAGCTCTCCAAAACCCTAACCTAAAACTCCAGACTTTCCTTCCCATCTAGAGCCGTCACCGCAGCCAGAGAAGCCTCCCCAAGCCATCCAACCATCCCGTCGACGCCGACATCGCGAACTGCAGTTTCCCACTCGAAGCACCTTCGCTCCGGCGTGATTTTCCGTTGACTCGCTCGACCAAACGCTGTTCCGTTTTCATAGGTATGATCTTCCCTCAACCCTCTCCAATACTTATTTTATAGTCAACCTCAGATAACGTGTGCCCCTAGGCGAAAAATAGCGCCCAAGTCAGCGCGAGCAGACAGAATTCTGCAATCGCAGAATTCCAGTATGTCCACCCACATTGCCGAGTTCGTATCTCCCACCACAGAGATCCGAATTCGGTGATTCTTTTTGATACCTGTAGATTACATGACCTAGTTTATTTTCTGTATAATAACTTTGTGCTATTAGTTGCTGTGGACAAAATTGAAGTCGTCACAAAACTGCGCGCACCCACTTTTTCCGATTTTCTAAAAGTTGGAGATCGGAGCGCGTCCCGCCTAACGGGACCGCCCCGTCGTGTGCCAAGTGTACCGAATGGTGCACGCAGCATAACAGAACACGTAAAAATCCGTGGGGACTGATTTGGACGCGTGTGCGCGCCGGAATCAGGCCGTATTCGCGAACACATTCCGTGTCGCCACTTTTGTGGAACTCGCAAGTATTTTGTGCACGCTTGTCAGATTACGACGAAACTTGCGCCACTGGACTCGTGGTAACACGCTGGTCCTATGACCCAATTTTCACGCATTTCTGAGACGGTTGACCAGATCGCCAATTGGCGGGCCCCACAGTTGACTTTTTGGACCAAATTATGTTCGGCTCATCGGAATCCAAATTTGGACATACCGTTGGGATCGTATTGACATTTAGAATTATTTGACCCATAGTTTGTCCCATTTAGAGACTGTTACCCTCGGCACACTTTTCGGTGCAAAGTGGGCCACATATGGAACCCTCTTTGGCCCGGAAATGACCTTTTTGCCCCTGTGTCCAAATTGGACGTAAGGACAGGCGTTCCTAGCGGTTTGATACCTTCTGAGACTGTTGGTGATATTTATTACAGCTTTCGGAGTAGTACCCACCGGATCCACTGATACCAGGACGACAGTTGATATTCAAACATCAGGCAAGTGTACCTTGCCAACTCTGCAGTTTGTTATCTATTTTCTTATCTCATTATATTACTGTGCATGCTCAACCTAGGGCCGTTTGACATACTTAGCGTCCGATTATCAGTCGGGTGCCAACATCGTACGCGGTGTTGGGTAATGTCATCTAGATATGGACATACGTGACACTTTATCTTTTCGTACTTGTCATACCAAGTACACTTCACCCAGGACACTGGACACTAATCATAAGACAGGATCTTCCCGAGATATTCGTGGTGATCCTGTATAGGATGCAGGACATGTAGAGATACTATATTCTAGATACATTATGACTTGTGCATTAGTTATGACCCCGCTGACATGGACGTGAGACGTTATGTTCATGATTTGTGTGGTTATATTGGATGGGAAGAGACACACAGACTACAGGCTGATCATATATATACACCCCTATTATTGTGAGGCACAAGACTCTATAGCCGAGCTTGGCCCATTACTCATTATTACTGCTGCTACCGGCTCCCCTACACAGAGCTTGTAGTATGCTTCAGCCTGAGTTCTAGTGCTGCTCTCATCTTGCATATCACTTAGCTGGTTATTTTAGTATTCCCTTATTGTTCCATCTATTGCTGGAGATACCCATAGGCTACAGGTTGATTATGTTATGCCGGCTACTCAGTCTCCCGCTGAGCTAGACCACCTCTTGACACCCCTGCTACCGGCTCCCCTTCACAGAGCTTGTAGTAGTTCCAACCTGAGTACTGTTGATATTCTCTCTTGCATTTTATACAGATGTTACATACTTACCCTGCTTATCTCATTATTTGCTGTACTGTACTTATTTTGGCATGAGCTTTCTTGTACCTTGCTATGTCCCCTGAGGACCTGAATATGGATTTTGTCCCCAGATTTTGCAGACCAGGTTTACCCCGAGGTTTATGGGACCGCAGCAGGAGGAGCCGATCCAGGAGCCGTACCACCATCTGAGGGCGAGGTCTTAGCTGAAGACTTCTCTTGAGCATCCATGTTCATGCTCATATTTATTATTTATTTCCGTCTTTTCTTTTCTGGTCTGTAGAACCATTGTACTAGATATTTATCGGGTTGTTCCCCGAAGTACTTTGTGAGACTTGCTGATGATTTACATTCCTTATTTATTCTGTGGATCATATTTTATATCTTGAGTGGATGAGATTAGTTGTGCCATGATTGTCGTAGACTTGTTTTACAGCTTAAGTATGCCCTGATGGATCCATTATATTGAGTTGGTCCATCGGTGCGTACTGCTGGCCATTGCCACGTGTCTAGTCCCACGGTATTTTGGGACTGGGTCGTGACAGCGCTTCCCCAGCCGCCCCGTCCGGCCACGCGCCGCTCCGCCAGGCCGCGTCTCCCGCCGCCCTCCGCGCCTCGCCGGCCATGACCCCGCCACGTCCTCCGCCTCTCCCGGCCGACCCTCCGCCTAGCTCCTTTTATAAACCCCTCTCCCATCCCCTACGGCCAGATCTCCCCCTCCGACCGCCCTAGCCACCTCTCCGCCGACCACCACCTCCCTCACAGCCGCGCCACCGCCTCCCCTCGCCCTAGCTCCGCCGGCGCGCCGCCTCGCCCAGCCCTCTTCATCCTCATTCCTCCTTCCACTCAGCCGCCGAGGATCCCCCGACCCAGCCGCAGCAGCAGCTAGCCGCCAGCTCCGTCCGCCTGCGCCGCCTCCCGCGCGCCGCCGCCTCCGGCCGAGCCTCCCCCGCTGCCCCCAGCCTCCCTCCGGCCAGCCTCCCCCGCCTGAGCTCCGGCCAGCATCCCAAACCCTAACCCTAGGCGACTCCGACTCGGACACCGGACATGTCGCGGACACGAGAAACTTCAGTTTCTCGAGCCCAGTTCAGGTACCCATTTCTCTCTGCTCGTTTACCCGTTTTCGATTCCGTCTGTTGCATCGCGAACCCTGCGTGACCCTCTCGGTGCCCGTGTAATCCGCTCGGTGCATCGCGTCCTGTGGCGATCGTGAACCGCGATCCAAAAATAGGAAAAATAATGTCCTGTTTTACCCCGGAACCGAGTACGCCCCGCCAAACGGGATGACTTGGTCGCACGCGGTCTTCACCGATACGTGTGCGCCGTTGATACGAACGTACGGGATTTTGCAGAAGTTGATTTGGATGTGCGCGCACACCGGAATCAACGCATATCCGCGAACCCCGTCCCGTATCTACCTATTCTGGATCTCGCTGTAACTTAGTGTACACACGTCGGATCGAGATGAAACTTATGTCATCAGACTCGTAGCAATATGCTGGTCCTGTGACCCAAGTTTGGTTCGATTATGAGAACGTTGACAAAATCGTGTATCGTGGGCCCCATCGGCTCCACTTGACGGGCGATTTTGTGATCGGCTCATCGGAAACCAATTTAGGAAGTTCCATTGGGTTTTATCATCGTTCTTGATTTGTTGACACTAAGTTTAATGAATTTGGAGACCTTTGACCTTGACACGCTTTTTGGTGCAAAGTGGCCCACATGTGGACCCCGCTTTTGACCCTTGACGGCCAGTAACTCTTCTAGCCTCACCATCGGCACTTGTTCTATAAGCACTAAGACTAAGGCTTAAGACGCCCATGACCTATGTAATATAGGAGGATACCCTAATAGGTACCAAGACCCCTTCTCATAGACCTTAACAAGAGCTTCCACGGTATCCTTAAGACGATTTCAGTATTAGTTTATTGTTTTAAGTTGGGTAGTATGCCTCACAATATAATACCACCTAGCCCTATTGACCCATTGATGAAGTAAACTAGGATGACACAACTTTAGACTTGTATAAGAAGATAGTGGTTATTCAGACAATAGAATTTAGAGGTCCTTGCCCCTATTTGGTCGACTAGCGACTTAGACAAGGAGGTTGTATGATAACTGTAGAGATTGTAGAGTCTGTTATTATTATAGTTGCTTGTTTGTTTTGTTTTGTGAACTTGATTAACTTGTACCTCCTTTCATCATCATCTAGCGTACTTAAATTTGCTATACTTGACTTATGCTTCTATTCTATAGCCTAGTTTTGCAAGCTTATTTCTTTATCAAGCTTGTTCATGACATATGTATTAGTGAACATGTACACTAATACATTTCAGAATCAGTGTATTAAGGTCTAGCTAACCTTAGTGCGCTCGATTTGCCCCTCGTAATACTACTTTACGTGGATTGAGATATATAGTTGACTAGTATACTTGCCCTCTAGATATGTCTGACATATCGTATCGGTTACATAACTGTACTAATACGAGCATGCGAACGAAGAATTACCAGAATAGGATTTTAATCCACAACTGCTTGACAATTTTTATTTGAATTCTTTAAACGCCTTGATCCCGATACTTCTATTATATTACCTCACCCTTGAACTCTTTATTATTGATCTCCGTCTTCCCTTATTTCGGAAAGACGAAATCTCGTGCTTGATATAAGTTTGATATATAGACAATACTAGATATACCCCACAGGCCGGTCGCATTGTTTGATGACCCTTTTATAAATGACTAAGGGAATACCATAAGTGATATGGTTGGTGTTAAAGACTTGAGAATTCAATAGCATGATTCAATAATTTGGGGGCATAACTTTCTTAGATGTATAGCATTAGATGATAGATGGGCAGATTCTAAGTTGGGTAGAGACCGCAATGTTCACCTGAGAGGAATTCTTTAGACTGTAATCAAGTAAGATTTGATAAAGAGACCCTACCCTATTTTAATTTCGAGGACGAAATTTTTATAAGTTGGGTAGATTGTAAGTCCCCTGATTTTACAAGAATTTTTAATTTGGAGTTTTCATAATTTTCTGTAATTTTCTGGAATTTTTCTGTAATTAAAACCTAGGTATTTGGTATTTAAATAATTTTTAGTTGATGTTATTTAATATTAAAATATTATAGAAATAATATTTTATGGTGTAAAATGGAAAAGTAAACCTAGGGTAATTTTTCGAGAATTTATTGGACTCCGGAATCAGTTTTAAAGCCCTAAAAACCCATGAAGAATTAAACCGAATTAAACCCGTGCCAAACGCCCGACATCCCCATGAGAGCCGAAGCCAAGCCCAAAGAGCGTTGACCCAGCCCAAATCCTAGGACAAACCCAAGCCCAAATTTTTGCATGTATAAATGCCTATTATCCTAGTTTTCTCCAAAAAGAAAATAAAAAGGAAAAAGAAAAGAAAAGAAAAAGAAAATCCTAATTAACCCTAATCCTAAACCTAACCCGAGCACAGCGCTTCCCCGGCCGCCCTGTCCGGCCACGCGCCGCTCCGCCCGGCCGCGTCTCCCGCCGCCCTCCGCGCCTCGCCAGCCCACGACCCCGCCACGTCCTCCGCCTCTCCCGGCCGACCCTCCGCCTAGCTCCCTTTATAAACCCCTCTTCCATCCCCTACGGCCAGATCTCCCCCTCCGACCGCCCTAGCCACCTCCCTCACAGCCGAACCACCACCTCCCCTCGCCCTAGCTCCGCCGGCGCGCCACCTCGCCCAGCCCTCTTCCTCCTCCTTCCTCCTTCCCCTCAGCCGCCGAGGATCCCCCGACCCAGGCGCAGCAGCAGCTAGCCGCCCGCTCCGGCCGCCTGCGTCGCCTCCCGCGTGCCGCTGCCTCCAGCCGAGCCTCCCCCGCTGCCCCAAGCCTCCCTCCGGCCGACCTCCCCCGCCTGAACTCCGGCCAGCATCCCAAACCCTAACCCTAGGCGACTCCGACTCAGACAACGGACACGTCGCGGACACGAAAAACTCGGTTTCTCGAGCCCTATTCAGGTACCCGTTTCTCTCTGCTCGTTTACCCATTTTCAATTTCGACTGTTGCATCGCAAACCCTGCGTGACCCTCTCGGTGTCCGTGCAACCAGCTCGGTGCATCGCGTCCTGTGGCGATCGTGAACCGCGATCCAAAAATAGGAAAAACAATGCCCTGTTTCACCCCGGAATCGAGTATGCCCCGCCAAACGGGACGACTTGGTCGCACGCGGTCTTCACCGATACGTGCGTGCCGTCGATGCGGACGTGCGAGATTTTGCAGAAGTTGATTTGGATGTGCGTGCACACCAGAATCAACGCGTATCCGCGGACCCCGTCCCGTATCCACCTATTCTGGATCTCGCTTTAACTTAGTGTACACACGTCGGATCGAGATGAAACTTGTGCTATTAGACTCGTAGCAATGCGCTAGTCCTGTGACCCAAGTTTGGTTCGATTATGAGAACGTTGACAAAATCGTGTATCGTGGGCCCCACCGGCTCCACTTGACGGGCGATTTTGTGATCGGCTCATCGAAAACCAATTCTGGAAGTTTTGTTAGGTTCGTATCATCGTTTTCGACTTGTTGACACTAAGTTTGACAAATTTGGAGACCTTTGACCCTGATACGCTTTTCGGTGCAAAGTGGCCCACATGTGGACCCCGCTTTGACCCGAAAATATCATTTTTGCCCTTGTGTCCAAATTGGACTTAAGGACAGGCGTTTCTAGCTATTTGATATTTTCTAAATCTAATGGTGATATTTATTTCAACAACCGGAGTAGTACCTGCAGATCATACTGAGACCAGAGCTACAGTTGGCGCCAGAACCCCAGGCAAGTGTACCTCGCCAAAACTTGCAGTCCTTGTTACTTATTTCCTTGGCTTATATATATATTGTGGTTCATGCTTGACCTAGGACCGTACGACTTTACTTGGCGTCTAATTCATAGTCGGGTGCCAACACCGTACGCGACGTTGTGTATTGTCATCTAGACATGGATATCGTGACCCTTTACATTCTCGTACTTGTCTTATTAAGTACATGATGACCCAGGACACTTGACACTATTCATGAGACAGAATCTTCCTGAGATATTCATGGTTATTCTATATAGGATACAGATTTTATGACATAGACACTATATTCCTAGATATTATATGACTTGCTGCATTAGATATGATCTTGCTTGACATGGACATGGGGCCACATGGATATGAGACGTATGATTACATTAGGTGGGGAGAGACACAGGCTACAGGTTGATTTTATATTATGCCGACATCTCAGTCTTTCGCTGAGCTAGACGACCACGTGATATCACTGCTACCGGCTCCCCGACACAGAGCTTGTAGTAGTTTCAGCCTGAGTTCTAGTGCTGTTCTCATCTTGCATTTTACTTAGCTGGTTATATATGTTACACTATTGAGACACACAGGCTACAGGTTGATTATATATATTATGACGGCGTCTCAGTCTCTCTCTGAGCTAGACAGCTGACGGTGTCTCAGTCTCTTACTGAACTAGACAACCACATGATATCATTGCTACCGGCTCCCTGACACCGAGCTTGTAGTAGTTTCAGCCTGAGTACTGGAGATGTTCTCACCTGCATTTCACATAGATGGTTGCATATTTACCCTATTTATTTATTTATTCTATTTTACTGCATTGTTATGGCTTATATTTTCTGTACCTTGCTATGTCCCCTGAGGACCTGGATCCGGATTATGTCCCTAGGATTAGCAGAGGAGATCCACCCAGAGTTATACGGTATAGGAGCATTAGCAGGAGCAGGAGCAGACACTGGAGCAGTACCAGATCCATTCGACGATTGATCATCGAGGTTATCTTCTGAGTATATACTGTTCCATACTCAGTATTGGCTGTAGTTATCTTTATTCTTGTATCTTGACAGATGTATCAGACTCATTATCGGGTTATTCCCCGAGTTTATATTTGATTAAGATTGACCTTGCTTTAGGATTCTGATGTTGTTATATTCATATCTGTAGATGAGATTAGTATATCTAGACCCTTATTGTTGTACTACAGCTTAAGCATGCCCCGATGGATCCATTAAATTGGGTTTGTCCATTGGTGTGTGCTGCTGGCCATTGCCACGTATCTAGTCCCTCGATATTTTAGGACTGGGGCGTGACACTGGATACATAGCATTTGGACCCAAAAACCTAAAGATTGACTCATACAACCTAGAAATAGCTAGTTTGAATAGTTTGACCTAGAGTTGACCTAGTTTAACCTAAAAATAGTTTTATGACCAAAAATTGAACTAGTATACTTGTTATCATTCCAAAAACCTTGTATTGATATAATATTCCATGTTAGGTCTTCGAGGCACCGTTTCAGGCATTTACGATACTGTTCATCAGATTCCAAGCGAGTAGACTCTATGATAGTTTTTCGTTTATGATATCCTCTATGTTTCTTGTATTTAGTGTAGATATCCTTGATTTTTTGATACTTGGTTACACGGATTGGTATTTTTCGGATCCCTTCATGTATGTCATATGATTTCTGTGCATGGATGAGACAATGTCCCTGAGAAGGTTGGCCCCCTGCTCTGTGATTCATGTGTCATAGCGTGTCATGGTTGAATCTACTCTACCAGTCGAGGCGGAGAGTGTTAGTATAGATATGTGATCATACCCTCCCTGTGTAGTTCTTGTATTCCTGTGAGAATTAATCATATACCTTACGTATGATTAACCATGCCATATTCCTGTGCAAGTTACCAAGCTGATCGCATGTTGTCACTGGTACTCACTCACTTAGATAGTCGTATCTCTTTATTTCATATATGATGTTCATATCTCTTGTACGTATTTCATGTATATATCTATTCCTCTATATTCCTGCTATGCTCTATTCATCTTGTTTATGCTCTCTATTTATTGATACATAGTTTTTATCATTATTGGAACTACTGTTAGAGGTATACTTTGCTCATTTTCTGACTGAATATATTTTTCTCAGATGACACTAAGGAGTGGTATCCCACTCACTACGGCCTCAGGATGTAGTTAGTTTAGAGCTAGAGACAGTGGCTCAGGAGGGACTCATCTTGGTTGAGACAGAAGATACTTTACCAGTAGCTTAGTAGATAGGCTTATATTTGTACTGGATTTGTCTGCAGCTTTGATAGTTAGTATGTTATTATATTTGGTGACTCATTGGATATTATTATATCTTGTGAGTTATATTTTGACTCTTCAGTCTTATCTCATATTCGTACGATTGTTCCATCTTATAGTTCATGCGATTGGCCCATGCAGGTCTTCTAGGTCGCTATTAGTATGATTCGTAGCGGTGCTCTAATTTGAGTACTATTAAGAACCCGTTTAAGATATAGGATATAGGTTATAGGTTGAGAATACTCAATCACAACTAAAAAAACTTTATTGTTTATTTCAACTATTCTTCCTTGATATTTGATAATTGAGCTTTAATTGTCCTTCTCTTAATATATTCCATCTTATGTCATATTGATTCTTTACTTTAGTTTGGCCTCAGGATGCTGCCTAAGACCCGATCATAGTAGAGAGGAGCAATTTCTGAGAGATCTACGACTTCCTGAGGGCCTGCACTAGTCACTTCTTCGGTGATTGGCGTATCAGCTGCGTTCGGGGGTCCACCTCCATCACAGAGGACTGTTCCAGCTATGTTTGAAGGACTTTTACCTCCACCTTTCATGCCGACAGATGCGACTTAGGTATTTATATTATTTCGCAAGATGATGGAGGCTCAAAGGTCATAGTCAGAGGCTCACCAGAGGTAGACCAACGTGTTATGGTAGGGTACTAAGAGTGATCATCATCTTGCCTTTGCTGTAGTAGAGTGAGGAGCTCTGGTCCAGCAGCAGGTTGATCCACGGGTTGCCCATCTTAGGTCGGATAATATCCAGGACTTCAAGAAGTTGGAACCTCGGGTCTTCAAGGGGATTGAGGGCATCATTTACTCTGATGATTGGCTTGAGGATATCGAACGTCTCATGAGGGTGTATCATCTTGCTGAGGATCTGAAGGTTGATATAGTAGGACTTCAGTTGTTCGACATTGCCCACACTTGGTTCAGGAATGAGCTACTTCTTGCTGATACGGGGCAGTCTTGGGAGGTGTTCAAGGACCTCTTCAAGAAGAAGTTCTTTGCTCGGGTAGATATATTAGACTTGGGGAGGAAGTTTGAGAGCCTTACTCTGGGGAGCATGTCTATGGAGGAGTACAACACATAGTTTGAGAGGTTGAGACAATTTACGGAGTATTTGGTAAGGGAGCTAGAGGATCAGGCTATCCACTTCCGGAAGGGTCTGAACTGGGAAGTAAATATTCGCATTACATCTTTCTATGAGACGTATTCTGAGATACTTATGGAGGAATGCAAGGTTGAGCGAGAGTTGAGTTTGAAGCCCAAGAGAGATCGCGATTCTTTTGTGGGGACCAGTAGCAGCGTAGGGACTACTAAGCATCTTCATCTTCAGTCTAGGCCTTTTCAGCAGCCATAACAGTACTAGGCTCCATCTAAGGCGTCGGTTCATCAGGCACCACAGCAGCAGGAGAGACAGTCACAGCAAGCTCCCTGCCATTTCTGCAAGAAGTCCGGCCACATCTAAGATTTTTGCAGGAAAAGGTTGAGAATTTGTCTGTATTATGGTGTAGAGGGGCATCAGATGAGAAATTATCCTATTTCTCCTCGTCATACAACTCAGAGAGCAACTCTATCTTAGAGAGCACAGGCGAGGCCACCTGCAGTACAACCGAGGGGACCTCCACTTCTGACTCAGTAGCAGCGTTACGCCCAGCACCAACATCAGAAAGGTGCACCTCAGGGATGAACGTTTGCTATGACGGTCGAGGAGGCCGAGCCCACTATTTGATAATAAACGAAAGAAATAAGATGAGGTTTATACGAAACCCGCTCTTAGGTTTACAAACAAGAAGTACAATTAATCCTATACGAGGATGTCAAGTATAATTTTTAATCTGGATAAATATTGCTATAGGAGTCTGATCTGCAGTCGATCACTTTGTCCCTTGGACCACATGATGGTGAAGAAGTGCCGTAGAAGATCGAAAGCAGCTTCGAAGGTTGCTAAAGAGAGTGGGTGCTCGATGCCAAAGTCGTCGATCACTACTCTTTGCCTGAGCTCTGGATTCTTCTCTCTCAAAGACTCTTCGACCCTTAGTTCCTTGACCTTCTCTCTTGATCTTGGAATCTTTGACCTTCAATTTTTTGACCCTCAAATCTGCGATCTTTTCTCGACCTTGGATCTCTGTTGATGAGGTCTCTATTTATAGGGTTTTAGTGACAGTGACCACTCAGTCGGCGTAGAAGCCGAGCAGTGGAAAGTATGGCACTTTTTATGTGATAGTTAAAATAACTGTTGCCTACGTATAAATGACCTTTTAAATGAGCGTGTGATGCGTTTCCCATTAAGAGACAATGCGTATAACTGCTGCGAAGATCACGGCATAAAAGCCACGTAGGTAGTTATCCCTTGCGTAGAAAAGGTTGGCGTAGAAGCCAATAACTGTCACTATGGCGTAGAAGCCAAAGAGTTATCAAACCGGCATAGAAGCCGAGTAGGCGTAGAAGCCGAGTAGGCATAGAAGCCGAACAGGCATAGAAGCCGAGTAGGCATAAAAGTCGAGTGGGCGTAGAAGCCGAGTGGGCGTAGAAAATTGCTGATCCTCCTCCCTTGACTGAGGCTTAAGCAAATTCTGGACCGAATAGCTTTAATACGCACCGATGCAAATGTAGCTTGAGTTGGTATATTTCAAGGAGATAGTGTACATCGTGCTCCCATAGCTGAAAATAGCCTGATGGCGTAATGTGCAAAAGTGATGATGTGGACGTCTTTGCCAAAATTACGACTTTTGGAGATATAATCAAATCTCTTGCATTAAATGCAGAGATCTGCCATCATCCTGCGCATTAAATGTAGAGGCGTGTCTTGAAGATCTGCCACTATTCTGCGCATTAAATGCAGAGACGTGCCTCGAGGATTTGCCATCATTCTGCGCATTAAATGCAGAAATATGCCTCGAGCTCTGTACGAAGAGCAGCTTTTGACGTGGCAGCCTGTTTGTCTTCTGTGAAGCGTAAACAGTTCACATCTGCCTGTGTAAAACTAGATAGCGTATTTCTTTGTGTGCGTAAAAGCAATTTACGCCAAGGAAATGGCACTAAACGACGGTCTGGATCGTTGTGCCGTGCCATCATTATAGCCGTCGTCTGGGTAGTTGTGCAGTACTCTTTGTCAGGAGTCAGAAGTCAGGTTCACTACATGATTTGACAGATTTATTTTGAGGAATACGAAGCGTTCCTCGTACACTTCAATGCTGCATTAAATGTGGATGAGTTTTATGCCATAAAGGCGATATAGCACCCTTTTTATGCTGAAGCAGCCTGGACATACTGCATTACGTGGATAGTCCTTGAGCTTTATATTTTACGCTGTACTTAGCGAAAAAAGCTCTGTTGTACGCCGATGGCTCTGAAGTTATCTTTTTACGCTGCCCAGCATCAACATGTTGCGTATAGAAATCCAGCGTATTTTTCATGCTTCTACAAGACCCCCTTCAAAGTTTTTAAATTCCTCATAATTTGAAACGCTTTGAATGAAGCATGAAATGGTCAAGTCTGACTCGTTCTTCAAGGCTGATTTCTTGGCGGATTATTGGGGATTCGTTGGGATTCGGTGTGTTCTCTTTTATCTATATAAAGGCTGAGGAGTTAACCTGTTCTTCCCACATTTCCTTCACCACACAGAGATGATCGCCGGAGTTCGTCGGGTCGACTTGAGGAAGAAGAAGACCATATTCTTCCAGCATGTAAGGAGCCAAAAAAGAAGGCGTCTTCAAGCAAATATCCTCTGCAATGATGGATCATGGAAGGATATCATAACTTCCTTTGCTCGGGATAATCAGCAACTTTGTATGGCGGTTCGTCCAGGAGAGAGAAAGGGTCATGTTAGACCACATAACTTGCAAGCTGTATTTTCTCCTGATACTTTCGTGGACCAGAGCAGAAACTAGCTCTGTCCTCGAGTATTGAGTTGGGTTAAATACCTCAACTCAATCTATCATGGCGTATGGAGGATGGGCTCTGAATAATTCAGGCAGGCCCAGTTTTGTATCCTCCTCCATTAATCATTTTTTTTTGTTAATCGGTCACGGAAACCGACTAACTGCTGAAGAAGACGGAGAAAGATCTCCACCAACACGAGAACCTGGCAGAACAGATTCTGGGGGTGACCTTCCGATGACAATAAGGAAATCCTTTGTAGACGGAATTTCCCTCATATGTAATCATGAAAATGAAGAAAAAACCCTTTGTAGATTAGATTTTCCTCATATGTAATCATGATTTAATAAAATTGTCTTCTTCTGTGCATATGATTATCTTGCCATATATTTTGCTGTGAAGTCTGAATATGTGTAGCTTCGACACGTCTGGTAACTTTATGCCAACTCTGATAAAAAGAGTATTAGGTCCCGTCTTGACTTTTATGCATAACTAAGGATGCGCAGAAAGCCGCTTAGCATTTAAGTCGAGTATTCGAACTGTCCTGCTGTTAGGAATGGGGAGCTGCGTAGAATTCTGAACCGTCACTTCTGATAAAAATAATTTTTGTTCAGACCATCATCTTCAAGAATGATTTCCCGAAAATCCCTTGAAATAGGGCGAGAAACGGCTGTCAAACTGAGTCGCCATCTTAAACTGTAGATAAAATATTCAGACTGGATTCTGGATGAACTTCCAATCGACTCAAGAAGAAGAGTCATTTTCAATGTTGAACGCGCTATGTCGTCTTCTGTGCTGATAGCCTCTTTGAGGAAGATGATGCACAGAGATGTTTCATCTTTTACGCCCATATTTCTAATGTGTCAGCATAAAGACTCCATATTTTCGCAGTCGGGCGTAAAAGCTTTGACTGTCGAAACTTGGCGTATACTATAAAATTTGAGTTTTACGCTTCTGGATGAAAATTTTGGCGTAATAACTCAAACTTTGGCAGTCTGGCATAAAATACAGACTGTCAGATTTTTTGTGTATACTGCCAGTCTTGAATTTTACGCCTTGGAATAAGATTCCAGCATAAAAATTATATTTTTACAGTCTTGGCGTAAAGCACAGACTGTTGACTTTTGGCATATGCTGTAAGATTGTAATGTCTAGTATAAAAACTGATGTGTCTTTCTTGCTCTTTGTAGTTAACTTGCATATGTCTCCATTGGCTGAGGTGATGGGTTCTGCTGCCGGGATGCTGCATTCCAACTACCTGGAGGATTTGTCCCACGTGACGTTTCCTATCTCCGGACCCCAGTATCCTGAAGGAAGGGGAATCCTGATATCGGCTCAAGGCGAGCGAACGCTATTGAACATGATCAACGGAGAGCCCCTGACGTATATAGACGGGGACCAATATATAAAGTCGGCTTTTTTCTTCGGGGACATGATTGACAAGCAGTCCCAGACGAAGCCCAAGAAAGAACTCTGGGTTTTTCTTGCCGGGGGCTTGGTCCTGTATCTGCCCAAGATGTTGAGAGACTATCCCATCTCGGTATTCTTCCATGCTACATATCCCAGGAGGATATCGTGTACGCTGACTCCCGATCTTTACGGCAGGCCGGGGAAGATATTTTACCAGAAAGGATCTGGCCAAGGGTCATTTGTCAGCCGCCCTTCCGGCTCTGTGATGCCGTTCAGGGGATTGTACCCGGACAGTGTCCCGAGTGAAGACAGTTTACTGCTCCAGCCGGTCCAATTACCGACTTTCTGTAATAATTTCATGGGGCATGAAGGAGTATACCCCAAGGCTAATCCTCGGACAAGTGGGTGGATCACCCCTACAAATCTTCGATGGGCTCGTTTGGCTGACTGGGCCCTGAAGCATTTTCAGACCGAGCTGGAGAGCATTGGTCTGTACGCAGCTGTGAGTGTTACCAGTGTTGGGTTACCTCTCAACCCTAGCCTGTTCCTGGCTCTGATGGAGCGATATATCTCGCTCACCGGGACTTTAGCTACTCCATTGGGGGAGTTGGGATTGGCCCTCCACGAGATGGCAGAGATTTTAAGATTGCCAATGGGGGATACTCCTTATGAAGAGTATGTTCCCATGAACCGGGAGCTGGGGGATTCAGACCCTCGGGTAGTGGCAGTGTACCAGGAGATGATGTGCTACTACCTTGTTTGCACCGCCTTTTATAATGAGCCTTCATATTTGGCTCATACCAATAAATGGGCGTCCTACCTCTTCTTTCACCGGGCCAGGGCTGCTAAGCTAGAGAAAGTCTTGGATAGCAAGGATCAGCCCCTGAGCTTCCTGAGCGTGCTTAGTGCTCAGGTAGTCGACGATCTTATGGAAGACGCTGGGGCTCCAGACCAGATTCTCGACGAAGGGATAGGAAAATATCCTGCAGGCACTAAGGCCTACAGTTATTTAAGGTATTGCCGCAAGCCTCTGTCCAAGGAAGCGCAACTGGCTGGCTTCCTCTCTATATGGCTGCGCCGACTGGTGGTACCCGGCATTGCATCTGCGGACCGCATTCACCGCAATACGCTATGGCCTGTAGTGCGTCTGGTGTTCGAGGAAAGACTGGGCTTGCTCCCTGCAATGGTGTGCCACATACAAGCTGGCCTGAGGGCCATTACTGATGGGCTGCTTGTCGATAAAACTCGACGTGATAGCTTTCCCAGGGTAGAATTGCCATACATGTATTTGATGGGATGGTTAATTCTCCATAACCCCAGGGTGATGTCTCCTGGCCTTGGCAGTAGTTCGGGGGGTAGTTTCTTGCTGAATTACAAGAAATCCTCCTGGAACGTGACCACAGTTTTAGACTGTCGGAGGGTGCTGAATTTCAGTCACAGTTGGAAGCTTTTCTGTACTGTCCCCTCTGTATATCTCAATCAACAGGGGTACAGACTTCAGGACTTAGGTGAAGGGCAGACCATTCTTTCTCCTGAGACTTTTAATTGGTTGGTCTACATTAGACCTTCTTATTTACTGTACAGAAGTGAAGACTAATGCTTCTTGGAACCCTACTTGCCTAGTCGGTTTGCCAGACAGTTTGGGTATGACCAATTGCATGTGGGTAATGCCGTTACCAGCTTCAGGTCCAGGGGTGGACTCATTGATGGAGCGAGAGGATGGCGATATTTCATCATGGGTTGCACTGAAGCAATTTTTACCGTGCCCGTCATTTCACTGTCCATGGAGCTGCGCATCCTCCACTCGTATGCCCAATTTTATATGGCAACCAACACCTTCCATCGTGATTTTGATATGCATGGAAGTTTTAGGATGCCCTCCTCCAAGTCTGCTGGAAGAGACGAAGTCCCCTCGGTCTTTTCTGACGAGGGTGAAGATTCCATCAATCCAGATGAGCCTCTGTTGGCGGTACCGAGGGGTGAAATACCTTCGCCTGCAGGGCCTCTGGTCATCTCTGGTAAGCGAAGGGCTCATGTTCCGAAGGAGACTTCCTCTCGCAAGAAGAAGAAGAAGAACGTTACTCGTCCTCTCAGGATTCCCGGCCATGAGGCTCCTAGAAGTGAACCTGCTGCTTCCCCTATCGGGGACGATTCTTTGATTGGAGGTTCCTCGCCTTTTAGAGAGGGAACCTCCACAGTTTCGGCTGGCGGTGCCGGAGAATTCCTGCTTGAGGCTGCTGTCGCTGCTACCGCTTCAGGTAGTGGTACGAGATCGCCTTCGGGGCCGAGCCGAATGAGAATATCTTTATCCAGATCAGCATCGAGAGAAACCCCTGTCGTGTCTGTAGGTGCACCCAGCGAGATTCCAGCTGACGAACCTCGATTGGATTTGGGTGAAGATTCGGAAGAATACCTGCCGATGTCAGTTAGCACACCCCCTTCTCCAGGTATGACAGCTTGCCTAGTATCATTAAGAAATAATTTAGCTGTACTGGCCGCAGCCGCGACATATATACCATCGGCCATGGGTAAATGTCGTCCTTACGCCTCTTTTTAGAAAAATTAACATCATTTTGATATTAACTTTCTTTTGTCTTCTTTTCAGGGGAAGACATCTACGGGGAGGGCAGTGTTGACGTGCCTTTTGGCTCTGTGTTAGCTCCTGGCGATGGCATGGAGGTGCCCGACTTCAAAGAGGAAACATTTTCGGGTGCCGGCTCGCCCGAAGTGGTTTCGATATCTCAAGAGGAGGATGAGCCTATCATTGCGACATTGCCTCCTTTGAGTACGCCAGTCACTTCGTCCGTTGTTGGCGCATCTTCTTTTGTCGCACCATCTGTTGAGGCGACGGCTGTGGCAACATCGTCTGCGGTCGTTCCTGAAGGGAGGTTCGCCAATATTGCAGCCACTCCCAGCGTTCATTCGGATCTATCCATGCTGACTGAGCAGTATACTAGTATCTTCTACACCACCTTGAAAATGCTAATATCAATGGTGTTGGAGAAGAATCTGAGCTTCGAGGCTCTGAGGAGGTCCTCTTGGTTAACGATAGTGCCGATCAGAGAATTCAACGACACTGGGGTAGCTGACACAATGGAGGAGATAGTTAATGGTTTGGAGCAACCCATTAATAAATATCTGCAGCTATCTCGAGGCAGCATTGAAGACCTGGTCCAGGCTGAATATGACTCCTTGACTGCGCAACTTGCTGAACAGATGGAAGGCCTAAATAAATCCATCCAGACACATCAGCAGGAGATGGATGAAGAAAAAGCTGTCTTGGAGGAGGTTATTCCTCTTCTAACGAAGTGCCAGGCCGAGCATGAAGGGAATGTAGCGAGGGTCCGCAGACTGGAAGCAAAACTCACTCAGGCAAAGGAGTGGGCCTCTCAGTCGTCGGAAGCTCTAGATGTGATGAATGGCCGACTGGGCATAGCTCAACAGAACTTGGCACGTGCAGGAGTCGCCAGTGCTGGTTTTGTTCGGGCTAGATCCGAACTGTCCCTCCTGAGCAATGACGAGGCACGGCCGGAGCGGGCCCGCGCTTTCGTTTTAAGCTCCAGGACTGAGAAGATGGCCGCACTGGCGCAGCAGATTCATGACCTGACCGCTCTCCCCAAATGATGTACTTTTTTTACTTTTCAGTGTAATTTTGCTCTTTCTGGGAATAGTAAAGAGATTTTTATCTGACTTTGTGGACCCATCATTTTGGAATATAAATGACATGTTTGGGTGAAAGTGATATCAGAGGTAATATGGACGTGATATACTCTCGGTAAGCTTCAGCAGGACATATCTATTCAGAGGTTATATGGACGTGATAGAATATGTTCCGACTAAAATTTGTACACAAAACACTATCAGATGTAATATTGACGTGATAGGTCTTGAAGTTCCAAATTAGTTAAACATATCTATTCAGAGGTTATATGGACATGATAGAATATGATCCAACTAGTTTCATTTTGGAAGTAGTATTGTCAGAATGAGATCTTCACCATACTCCATTTGAGCAAAGGAGGTTAAGCGTAGTACCTTTTCAGGAATTTGCCATTGATAGGAGCCATCAACAAGTCTCTACTAGGCTTGGCTAACCTGTAAGTGCCATTTGAGAACGTCGTCTCGATCACATAAGGGCCTTCCCATTTGGGTTGGAATTTACCCTTACTCTTGTGAGTAATAATTATTGGCCTTCTTACAGCTAAAACTAGCTCGCCAACTTTGAACACTATCTCCTTTACTTTTTGATTAAAAGATCTGGAAATGCGTGCCTGGTAGAACGCGATACGCTGTTGAGCCTGAAGGCGTTTCTCGTCGAATCCTTCTAGCTCTTGAAGCCTTAACAGGTCATTCTTTTCTTGAGTCAACTCATTAGCCACTGCTATCCTGAGTGACGAAATTTAGATTTCGATGGGGAGACTGCTTCGCTCCCGTAAACCAATGAGAATAGGGTGCAACCTGTCGGTGCTCGTACCGTTGTGCGGTATGCCCAGAGATATTCTCCCAGCTTCTCATTCCAATCCCTCTTGTTCGAAGAGACAAACCTTTTCAAGAGTTTAATAATGGTTTTGTTGAAGGCTTCCGCCAAACCATTAGCAGCAAGATTATATACCGTAGAGGCCATATTTTGTATCCGATTTTTATCGCAAAATCGATGAAACGCTTGGCTGATGAATTGAGGCCCATTGCCCTGAATTATCCTCCGGGGTATCCCAAAGCGATAAATGATATGATGCTTGATGAAGCTGATCACATTGGATGCCTTCACCTTAGCAAGAGGGATTGCCTCTGCCCATTTGGAGAAATAATTCGTGATGGCTAGTATGAACCGGTGACCTCTGGAAGAAGACGGGTGAATAGGACCAATGATATCCATACCCCATGCTTCGAAAGGCCAGGATGCAACCGTAGGATGTAGATGTTCAGAAGGTTGATGTATAAAGTCTGCATGAACCTGACAGACTTTGTATTGTTTTGCATACCTTATTGCATCTGTGATCATAGTAGGCCAGTAATAGCCCATTCCCATGATACGATCCTGTAGCTTAGGACCGGGTTGATGCGCTCCGCATATGCCATCGTGAGCTTCACGAATAACCCGCTGTGCCTCGTCATTGGAGAGATATCTCAATAGCAGTCCATCGTAGGTCCAACGATATAGATACTGTGAAGACGCATCAAAATAGAAGCATAATGATCGTCTTTTGACGGATACTGCTTCTTTAGGGTCCTCCGACAAGATTCTGTATGCCACGAAATCTATAAAGGGACTTCTCCAGTCTCTCTTGGAAGGATCGTTGTTCACAGGGTAGCTGCGTTCTATGTGAAAGTTATTTTTCACACAGAATAAATCTCTGTTAAGAAGGATCACCGAATTCTACCTTCGTATAGGAGTAGCTAAATCTGCAGCTAGACTGGCTAGGGCATCAGCTTCCAGATTCTGAGATCGAGGTACATGCTCTAGGAAGAACCCTTTGAATGTTATGGCTATCTCGACCATTGCTCGTTGATAGGGGATGAGGTCTGGATTTCGGACTTGGTATATTCCTCTGACTTGATTGACGATCAGCAGAGAATCACCGAAAGCTTCCAGAGATTCGACGCCCAATTCTTTAGCGACTTGGAGCCCGATTAGTAGAGCGTTTTACTCCACCACATTATTGGAACAGGGCTCGCTAAGAGAATATGCTCGATATATGACGAGTTTATCAGGAGTAACCAGGACAATTCCTACTCCTGAAACCACGTTTCCCCTGGGACCAGTCCTGGAGGCACCATCGAAGAATAGTTGCCATGCATCACTTCTCATTGCAAAATTATATTCTGCAACTTCGTCGGGAATGTCCTCGTATAGTTTGGAGGCCTCCGGGATAGGATGAGCAGCTAGAAAATCAGCCAATGCTTAGCCTTTGATGGACTTCTGAGAGATGTACACCATGTCATACGGTGTTAATAACATTGCCCAAGTCGCGAGTCGGGAATTAAGAACCCTCGGCTTGTTCATCAGTACCCGAAGAGGATTGATCCTGGAGAAGATATGAATAGTCTGGCCCGTGACATAGTGTCGCATTTTCTGAATAGCGAACATCAGAGCCAAGCACTCTTTTTCCACTGGACTGTACCGGTGTTCAGCTCCGACCATCATCCTGCTTAGATAGTAGATAGCCTATTCATGACCCACATCATTCTTCTGGGCGAGAAGAGCTCCCAAAAAATGATCCATCGCTCGAACGTACAACAAGAATGGTCTTCCTATGACGGGAGGCACCAGAACTGGCAAATTAGTGAGGTAGCGTTTGATATCATTAAACGCTTGCTGACAGGCTTTGTCCCATACGAAGGATACACCTTTCTTCATGAGACAAGAAAAAGGTTAACATCTTCCAGAGAGGTTGGATATGAATCTCCAGATATAAGCCAGACGACCTTGAAATCCCTTGAGGTCTCTCAGATTACGGGGCGGTCATATTTCTAAGATGGCCTTGACTTTATCAGGGTCTACTTAAATGCCTTTAGTGGTAATAACAAATCCCAGGAATTTGCCACTAGATACACCCAGAAAGAACTTTGTGGAATTCATTTTGAGTTGATGTTGATGCATTAACTCAAATACTGTCTTAAAGTCTTGGATGTGATTATCCTTGAGGCAGCTTTTGACAGCTACATCGTCCACGTAACATTCTACTATTTTGCGTAAATGCTCATGGAATATGTTACTCATAGCCCGTTGGTATGTAGCCCCGGCATTCTTCAATCCGAAGGGCATAACCCTATAGCAATATACCCCCAATGGTGTCCGGAAGGCAGTATGCTTCTCGTCTTCAGGATGCATCTTGATTTGATTGTATCCTGAAAATCCGTCCATGAAAGACATACATTCAAAACCATATGTATTGTCAATCATGACGTCTGTGATGGGAAGAGGAAACTTATTCTTGGGGTAGGCTGCATTCAGATCTCGATAATCGATGCAGACACGTACTTTCCTATTTTTCTTCATGACCGGGACAACATTGGCGACCTAGTCGGGATGAATAGGGACTGACTCTTTCTTCGCTGGGAAAATGAGGATAGTTCAGAGGTAATATGGACATGGCCATTTTATTTTCCATTGCGAACATTCCACAGGGGAAATTTTTTTGTGGACCTATTACTTTTTGTGCACGAGAGTGCAAGTAATAAATTTTTAGGACAAGCCCTGCCAGAGGTAATATGGACATGGCAGTTTTTGTGGACCTAACACCACTGGAGTACTTAGAGTTAAGTACGGGTGTTAAGTTGAGATGACAATCAATATCAGAGGTAATATGTACGTGATAATCGATAGTCAGACCAGGATGGTTTGTTCAGAGGTAATATGAACATAACAAACTCAGCTGGGGAGATAACGAAATGTTTGGACAATAGTTCAGAGGTAATATGGACATGGCCATTTCATTTTCCATTGCGGACATTCCACAGGGGAAATTTTTTTGTGGACCTATTACTTTTTGTGCACGAGAGTGCAAGTAATAAGTTTTTAGGACAAGCCCTGCCAGAGGTAATATGGACATGGCAGTTTTTGTGGACCTAACACCACTGGTGCACTTAGAGTTAAGTACGGGTGTTAAGTTGAGATGACAATCGATATCAGAGGTAATATGGACGTGATAATCGATAGTCAGACTAGGATGGTTTGTTCAGAGGTAATATGAACATAACAAACTCAGTTGGGGAGATAACGAAATGTTTGGACAATAGTTCAGAGGTAATATGGACATGAACTCATGTCCAAGAAATTCACTGTAGAGTGATTTTCTTGAGTGGGGATAGACCTGAAGAATCCACTGGGGAAACTTTAAGGATTCATCATCCGATATTTTCTTGAAGGAGCAAATTGTCACGTTAACGTGAAATCAATTTACAGTGATCGTCCCCTCATTTACAGATGCAGGGTAATGACCTTGGCATCGATCAACTCCTAAATTCTCCTTTTTAGTACATGGCAGGTCCTTGTAGGGTGACGAATGTACCGATGGAAGAGACAACAATCTGGGTCATCAACTTTAACAGCCTTCTCAGGATATCTGATGTTGGGTAGTTGAAGTTTGTGTTCCTTCATCAATATATTAAAGATTTTAATGATGTCATCTTCATTGAAGGAGAAACTCCCTTTCGGCCTTCGGGCTCCCGATGCCAGAATTTTACGATCTTCCGGGAAGATCACCTTCGTTGCATTATCTTCGGATTCTGAGGAAATTCTACCCCCAGCTTTAGATGCTGCTCTGTTTTGTCGAGGTAGACTACCTACAGACATGTCATGGCATTTGATCCCTGAAGTTGGTTTATAAGGAGCTGCCTCTGGTTGTACAGGATCAGACTCTCGAGGTTTTGAGTTTACAGAAGATGCAGTATACCCCAACCCAAAACAAGTTTGTTGACAGTAAGGATTACTATGCAACGGTGTTTGTCTGCCTTTTCCATAGTTGAGGTCTTGTTTTAATTTTAAATCATAACCGATGCTTTGTATAATATTCAAAGCTTGTGGGCTATACCTGTGGAATTGAATTTTGCCACCCTCAGACTCATGAAATTCTTTTTGTACAATCGGACTGTTCCGCATGCGACCGAAGACTATTGGATGCTGGTCGTTGTCACGACCCGATTCTGCAGAATCGTTTGAGGCATCCCCCGAATCGTGACCGCCGTGCGGGCCTGGGGTTGCGCCCACACAAGGCTTAAATAATTTGCATAGCAAGCATATATTCAGAGTATGCAGATAAATTGAAACACAGATTTAAAACATGGAAAAGTTCTCTTTATTGATAATGAACATCTATTACAAACTCCTGAACGAGTCAGCTATATTGCCACACGGGCTTACAAAAGTGTTGACTCAAAATAAGATAGCAGTCCTGTACATTACATCCTTTTACTAAACTTTAAAAGATATAGACCTCCAGGCTGGAGGACAGCTTTGCCACAGAGCTGTATTTGTGTATGAAGAGTTGCAGGCTCCTGCTTCAAAATCCTTCAAGAACGGCGCGATCAGGATGCGCCAACAGCTGGACTGGATCGGGAAGATGACTTCGGCTCCTCGCTCGGTTCGTCTTGGTGCAGAGAACCTATTTCAACGAGGGTTAGTATGTCGAAACATACCATTGTGAAGGCGAGCTAACCGAACTATACCAATCAACACGTTGTTTTAATGAAGCATGCATATTTTGTGGGTTTCTATCTTGCCTTAGTTCATTTACAAGTAAGCAACATATAGAATTTACTGAAATGAACGTGCCACCGTTCGGTGGATTTTATCTGCCCGTCTGAATTACCTGCATAATACTTACCATGCCTTCCCTGCCACGAAGACACAAGTTAGTTTGCAACAAGTTTAAATATACACATTGGGATCACTGGCTAGAAGCCATTATGGACGAGTTATAGTCTTTGAACGGGGATAGTATGCAATAAAGATTCGTTGGTGGCTGCAGACTATCCTTGTCCAGATGCGTGAGACTAACGTGAAGTTCCGCCCGGACCGGATCGGTGCCAGTGCCCCAGCAACCGTCCTCAGGAACCCGTTGACCTTGTGCACAAGTTGTCTGTGATCAATCGTTCGTGATACGTTAACGTTGATGCCGTTGAGGCAACATAAACCTGAGATAAGCAATATTGCATGATTCGTTTTGCATAGTCTTCCTGACAGTTTATTTTATAACAAGTGTATTACATATTTAGCATAATTTATGGAAGAAGATACATTCTAGCAAAACTTGAAGCATGTATAGAACATTCCAAACAAACAAGCATGCAAATAAGTAACCGTTCACAAGTTTGATTGACAAGCAGTATTATCCAAGTCTATTCTCTTTTTATCTTGGTTTCTTTTATTATTACTTGGTATCGTCTGATCGGGGCAACAAGAATGCAAGAGTTTTGGTGTGAAGACTTGGAAGCAGGGCTAGCTAATCGGGTTGGTAGCCACTCACTTGGATTATTGGAAGGGAGAAGGAAAGAGGCGCTTTACGACTCCGCTCGCAAGCCGCCTACTGCTCGTTCACCTGCATTACGAACAGCTCGATCAATACCTCTTCCTCTTTTCCAATCTCGGAATTGAAGTGTAGTTCAATGAACGAAAACAATGAAAACCATCGAAACCGTTCAAAGAAAACAAGCAAATCCCAAAACCAACTCAAAGCACGAAAGCAACAAGCGACATCGAAAATCGAGGCAATAAAAGATAGGAGCGGAGAGGTCCCTCCTTACTCTGCCGCTAAGTCGATCCCGGGGGCACGGTCCACTTAATATGGGAATCGATTCCGAAGAAACAAATCCATAACGAGGACGAGTTCTTGTTTCAATCTATCCCGATCGAACGATACCGTCTTGTGTTTCTTAGCCGCGCTCTCCGCACCAGGAGAACGGGGCGCTACACCCTACCCAACCAATTGGAAGTTTTGTCCCGAAACTTAGGAATAGTGCTTACCATTAGGGAACGTGATGTTGGGCAAAATAATTTGGACAATCTCGAATCCTATGGTTTGAATCACCACAAATGAGACATTGCCCGAGTTTTTTGCGGCACGTTTCAGCTATATGCCTTGGTTTCTTACAATAAGAACATGGTTGCCCTGGGTTTCCTCTCCTTGGACCGCCGTGGTTAGGGCACTTTGCAGTGGTGTTTCCTCTATCGTTGCCTTGGCATTTGTGATTGTAAGTATGCACAGCGCCGGTGGAAACGTGAGGATACTACAGTTCAAGAGATAAGGCATGATTCATGACTTCACGCATTATCCCATACTGATTATTGACCACGTGCACATGGATGGCAGGGCGCAGACCACCTTCAAACCTTCTAGCTCGACTCACTGTATCAGGTAAATAGGCCCTAGCAAATTTGGAGAGTCGGTTAAATTCTGCAGAGTATTGCTTCACTGTCATACTGCCCTGCCGCAGCTGCACGAAATCATTCTCCATTTGACGTTGTACTGGAGGGGGTATAAACTCCTCTTCAAATGCGGCACGAAAAGTCGTCCACGAGATCGCCTCATCTCCGTGATCAAATTGGAGAGATCGTCGATGCACGTTCCACCAATCGTGCGTGTTGAGGCAGAGCTGAAGTTGGGCGTAGGCGACGCGCTTCTCTTCGGGGATCACTAACAGAGTGAAGTGATCTTCAAGTTCGGCTAGCCAATCTAGAGCTACCACTGGGTCCTCAGTCCCGTTGAATGGAGTGTTGCAGACTTTCTTGAAGTGGCCAAAGTTGAAGGCAGTCACGTCCCTCGGCCTTGGAATTTGTGGCATCTCTACTTCAAGCACGGGTTATTCCACCGGAGTCGTTGTTGTTGCAGCAGAATGGTTGGCAGCCAAAGTCTGAATGATCTGTTGTAGGGTATCTACCTACTTCTATTAGACTAAGAATCGGGTCTCTAAATTGCTTTCGAACTTGGCTTGGCGAGCATCATCTCCTTGTCGTTGTGCTTCTAACATTAGCATTATCCGCTCAATCGGATCGACTTGAGACATGCCTCGTTGGCTCTGAGAGCTTTCCGAAGTACCCAAACTACTTTCTTATGTTTCGTTCGGTGCTTGCGCTGCAGATTGCGCTAGTGCCATTCCTTCAAAAGAAGGTAAATTATATTAGGATGATAATGTATTATGGACTTATTGCATGAACGTATCTTATTTTGGCCTAGCGAGTTCAAGAGTTCGCACAGGAATTTGATCGTTAAAGGAACTTTTCCAGTGCGAGAGTCTAAGGAACTTGAATCTGTGCTATGATACCATTATGTCATGACCCAATTCCGTAGAATCGTTTGAGGCGTCCCCCGAATCATGACCGCCGTGCGGGCCTGGGGTTGCGCCCGCACAAGGCTTAAATGATTTGCATAGTAAGCACATATTCAGAGTACACAGATAAATTGAAACACAGATTTGAAACATGGAAAAGTTCTCTTTATTGATAATGAATATCTATTACAAACTCCTGAACGAGTCAGCTATATTGCCACATGGGCTTACAAAAGTGTTGACTCAAAATGAGATAGCAGTCCTGTATATTACATCCCTGTACTAAACTTTAAAAGATATAGACCACCAGGATGGAGGACAGCTTTGCCACGGAGCTGTATTTGTGTATGAAGAGTTGTAGGCTCCTGCTTTAAAATGCTTCAAGAACGGCGCGATCAGGATATGCCAACAGTTGGACTGGATCGGAAAGATGACTTTCGATCCTCGCTCGGTTCGCTTTGGTACGGAGAACCTATTTCAACGAGGGTCAGCATGTCAAAATATACTGGTGAAGGCGAGCTAACCGAACTATACCAATCAACACGTTATTTTAATGAAGCATGCATATTTTGTGGGTTTCTATCTTGCCTTAGTTCATTTACAAGTAAGCAACATATAGAATTTACTGAAATGAACGTGCCACCGTTCGGTGGATTTTACCTGCCCATCTGAATTACCTGCACAATACTTACCATGCCTTCTCTTCCACGAAGACACAAGTTAGTTTGCAACAGGTTTAAATATACATATTGGGATCACTGGCTAGAAGCCATTATGAACGAGTTATAGTGTTTGAACGAGGATAGTATTCAACAAAGATTCGTTGGTGGCTGCAGACTATCCTTGTCCAGATGCGTGAGACTAACGTGAAGTTTCACCCGGACCAGATCAGTGCCAGTGCCCCAGCAACCGTCCACAGGAACCCGTTGACCTTCTGCACAAGTTGTCCGTGATCAATCGTTCATGATACGTTAACGTTGATGCCGTTGAGGCAATATGAACCTGAGATAAGCAACATTGCATGATTCGTTTTGCATAGTCTTCCTGACAGTTTATTTCATAACAAGTGTATTACATATTTAGCATAATTTATGGAAGAAGATGCATTCTAGCAAAACTTGAAGCATGTATAGAACATTCCAACCGAACAAGCATGCAAATAAGTAACCGTTCACAAGTTTGATTGACAAGCAGTATTATCCAAGTCTATTCTCTTTTTATCTTGGTTTCTTTTATTATTACTTGGTATCGTCTGATCGGGGCAACAAGAATACAAGAGTTTTGGTGTGAAGACTTGGAAGCAGGGCTAGCTAATCGGGTTGGTAGCCACTCACTTGTATTGTTGAAAGGGAGAAGTAAAGAGGCGCTTCACGATTCCGCTCGCAAGCCGCCTACTGCTCGTTCACCTGCATTACGAACAGCTTGATCAATACCTCTTCCTCTTTTCCAATCTCGGAATTGAAGTGCAGTTCAATGAATGAAAATAATAAAAACTATCGAAGCTGTTCAAGGAAAACAAGCAAATCTCAAAACCAACTCAAAGCATGAAAGCAACAAGCGACATCAAAAACTGAGGCAATAAAAGATAGCAGCGGAGAGATCCTTCCTGACTCTGCCGCTAAGTCGATCCCGGGGGCACGGTCCACTGAATATGGGAATCGATTTCGAAGAAACAAATCCATAACGAGGACGAGTTCTTATTTTAATCTATCCCGATCGAACGATACCGTCTTTTGTTTCTTAGTCGCGCTCTCCCCACCGGGAGAACGGGGCGCTACATCCTACCCAACTAATTGGAAGTTTCATCCCAAAACTTAGGAATAGTGCTTACCGTTAGGGAACGTGATGTTGGGCAAAATAATTTGGACAATCTCGAATCCTATGGTTTGAATCACCATGAATGAGATATTGCCCGAGTTTCTTGCGGCACGTTTCAGCTTTGTGTCCTGGTTTCTTACAATAAGAACATGGTTGCCCCGGGTTTCCTCTCCTTGGACCACCGTGGTTAGGGCGCTTTGCAGCGGTGTTTCCTCTATCGTTGCCTTGGCGTTTGTGATTGTAGGTATGCACAGCGCCGGTGGAAACGTGAGGATACTGCGGTTCAAGAGATAAGGCGTGATTCATGACTTCACGTATTGTCCTATACTGATTATTGACCACGTGCGCATGGATGGCAGGGCACGGGCCACCTTTAAACCTTCTAGATCGACTCGCTGCATCAGGTAAATAGGCCCTAGCGAATTTGGAGAGTCAGTTGAATTCGGCGGAGTATTTCTTCACTGTCATACTGCCCTGCCGCAGCTGCACAAAATCATTCTCCATTTGACGTTGTACTGGAGGGGGTATAAACTCCTCTTCAAACGCGGCACGAAAAGTCGTCCACGAGATCGCCTCCTCTCCGTGATCAAATTGGAGAGATCGTCGATGCACGTTCCACCAATCGTGCGCGTTAAGGCGGAGCTGAAGTTGGGCGCAGGCGACTCGCTTGTCTTTGGGGACCACTAATAGAGCAAAGTGATCTTCAAGTTCGGCTAGCCAATCTAGAGCTACCACTGGGTCCTCAATCCCGTTGAATGGAGTATTACAGACTTTCTTGAAGTGGCCAAAGTTGAAGGCAGTCACGTCCCTCGACCTTGGAATTTATGGCGTCTCTACTTCAAGCACGGGCTGTTCCACCGGAGTCGTTGTTGTTGCAGCGGAATGGTTGGCAGCCAAAGTCTGAATGATCTGTTGTAGGGTATCTACCTGCTTTTGTTGAACTAAGAATCGGGTCTCTAAATTGCTTTCGAACTTGGCTTGGCGAGCATCATCTCCTTGTCATTGTGCTTCTAACATTAGCATTATTCGCTCAAACGGATCGACTTGAGACATGCCTCGCTGGCTCTGAGAGCTTCCCGAAGTACCCGAACTACTTTCTTGTGTTTTGTTCGGTGCTTGCGCTGCAGATTGCGCTGGTGCCATTCCTTCAAAAGAAGGTAAATTACATTAGGATTATAATATATTATGGACTTATTGCATGAACGTATCTCATTTTGGCCTAGAGAGTTCAAGAGTTCGCACAGGAATTTGATCGTTAAAGAAACTTTTCTAGTGCGAGAGTCTAAGGAACTTGAATCTGTGCTCTGATACCATTATGTCACGACCCGATTCCGTAGAATCGTTTGAGACGTCCTCCGAATCGTAACTGCCGTGCGGGCCTGGGGTTGCGCCCGTACAAAGCTTAAATGATTTGCATAGCAAGCACATATTCAGAGTACGTAGATAAATTGAAACACAGATTTGAAATATGGAAAAGTTTTCTTTATTGATAATGAACATCTATTACAAACTCCTGAACGATTCAGTTATATTGCCACACGGGCTTACAAAAGTGTTGACTCAAAATGAGATAGCAGTCATGTACATTACATCCCTTTACTAAACTTTAAAAGATATAGACCTCCAGGCTGGAGGACAGCTTTGCCACGGAGCTGCATTTGTGTATGAAGAATTGTAGGCTCCTGCTTCAAAATGCTTCAAGAATGGCGCAATCAGGATGTGCCAACAGCTGGACTAGATCGGGAAGATGACATCGGCTCCTCGCTCGGTTCGCCTTGGTGCGGAGAACCTGTTTCAACGAGGGTCAGCATGTCGAAACTTACTGGTGAAGGCGAGCTAACCGAACTATACCAATCAACACGTTATTTTATTGAAGCATGCATATTTTGTGGGTTTCTATCTTGCCTTAGTTCATTTACAAGTAAGCAGCATATAGAATTTACTGAAATGAACGTGCCACCGTTCGGTGGATTTTACCTGCCCGTCTGAATTACCTGAACAATACTTACCATGCCTTCCCTGCCACGAAGACACAAGTTAGTTTGCAACAAGTTTAAATATACACATTGGGATCACTGGCTAGAAGCCATTATGGACGAGTTATAGTCTTTGAATTAGGATAGTATGCAACAAAGATTCGTTGGTGGCTGCAGCTATCCTTGTCCAGATGCGTGAGACTAACGTGAAGTTCCGCCCAGACCGGATCGATGCCAGTGCCCCAGCAACCGTCCGCAGGAACCTGTTGACCTTGTGCACAAGTTGTCCGTGATCAATCGTTCGTGATACGTTAACGTTGATACCGTTGAGGCAACATGAACCTGAAATAAGCAATATTGCATGATTCGTTTTGCATAGTCTTCCTGACACTTTATTTCATAACAAGTGTATTCCATATTTAGCACAATTTATGGAAGAAGATGCACTCTAGCAAAACTTGAAGCATGTATAGAACATTCCAAACGAACAAGCATGCAAATAAGTAATCGTTCACAAGTTTGATTGACAAGCAGTATTATCCAAGTCTATTATCTTTTTATCTTAGTTTCTTTTATTATTACTTGGTATCGTCTAATCGGGGCAACAAGAATGCAAGAGTTTTGTTGTGAAGACTTGGAAGCAGGGCTAGCTAATCGGGTTGGTAGCCACTCACTTGGATTGTTAGAAGGGAGAAGAAAAGAGGCGCTTCACGACTCCGCTCGCAAGCCGCCTACTGCTCGTTCACCTGCATTAAGAACAGCTCGATCAATACCTCTTCCTCTTTTCCAATCTCAGAATTGAAGTACAGTTCAATGAACAAAAACAATAAAAACCATCGAAACCGTTCAAGAAAAACAAGCAAATCCTAAAACCAACTCAAAGCACGAAAGCAACAAGCGACATCGAAAACCGAGGCAATAAAAGATAGCAGCAGAGTGGTCCCTCCTGACACTGCCGCTAAGTCGATCCCGGGGGCACAGTCCACTGAATATGGGAATCGATTCCGAAGAAACAAATCCATAACGAGGACGAGTTCATGTTTTAATATATCCCGATCGAACGATACCGTCTTGTATTTCTTAGCCGCGCTCTCCGCACCGGGAGAACGTGGCGCTACAGTCGTCGCGAGTTAGAGAAACAATAAAGACAAAATCTTCATGTGGCCTATATGTCATGATGACATTAGATGTTGATGCATCTTCCCATATGATCTCCCCACGTTTGACAGTTAGGGGAACTGAAGCCTGTTTATGACTCCTGTCTTTGCGTTTCTGGATCAAGAATTCTCGCAAGTCAGGAGGATTAACAGAAGAAGAGGACGAAGAATATTTTTTTCTCCTATTTATATCAGTTGGAATATGGATATTGGGAACCCCAACCCCTTCCCTGCCCTAGGAATATAGCAGTTTAGCCATATGAGCAGCACATGATCCCTGAGGAGCGTATCTATCCGCGAACTGGACCTTCTTTACGCTGAGGGGTTTAACCTGGCGTAATTTGGAGCTCTGCTCAGGTTGGCGTAAAGCCGAGGAGGTCCTCAGTCGGTCATCAGCTTCTCGCATAATTCGGAGGGCGGGCAGATTCTTCTTTTGCGAGCGTAAAGGCCGAGAAGTTGAGCAGTCCGCTGCTTTCTCTCCCTTGCGTAGATTGCAGGGATTATCTGCTTTTCCGCGAAGGGCAGATGCATTTTTACGCGCTTAGCGTGTTTGGAATTTCTGATTTGGCGCTAAGGCATTGTCAGAAATTATGTCTGCTACGTCATCGACGGGAGACTGGATTTTACGCGCAGAGCACGGATTAGACTTCTGGACTAGCACTGAGGCATCTCCAGAAATTTTGTCTATCACGTCATGGACGGGAGATAGAGTTTTACGCGCAGAGCGCGAAGGTTGTGCAGCTACAACCTGGTTGGTTGGAGAGATCGGAGAGTCGGCAGGAATGGTAGGGGATGTCTTGGGCATCCAAACCTTACGCAGCTTCCTGTTGTCTTGGATAGCGAGAGAGTGAGAGCTACCCCCTGTTCGAACTGGACGAACTGGACGACCAGGGTCTTCTTCACGGATCCTACGGATACCGCGTCGTGTTGAGCAATTGCTTTCTCCTCAGAAGAGAAAGAGGTCCCCAGCAGAGTTGCCATCTTGTGTTTGATAATAAACGAAAGAAATAAGACGAGATTTATACGAAACCCGCTCTTAGGTTTACAAACAAGAAGTACAATTAATCCTATACGAGGATGTCAAGTACAATTTTTAATTTGGATAAATATTGCTATAGGAGTCTGATCTGCAGTCGATCACTTTGTCCCTTGGACCACACGATGGTGAAGAAGTGCCATAGAAGAAAGAAAGCAGCTTCGAAGGTTGCTAAAGAGAGTGGGTGCTCGATGCCAAAGTCATCGATCACTACTCTTTGCCTGAGCTCTGGATTCTTCTCTCTCAAAGACTCTTCGACCCTTAGTTCCTTGACCTTCTCTCTTGATCTTGGAATCTTTGACCTTCAGTTTTTCGACCCTCAAATCTGTGACCTTTTCTCGACCTTGGACCTCTGTTGATAGAGGTCTCTATTTATAGGGTTTTAGTGACAATGACCACTCAGTCGGCGTAGAAGTCGAGCAGTGGAAAGTATGGCACTTTTTACGCGATGGTTAAAATAACCGTTGCCTACGTATAAATAACCTTTTGAATGAGCGTGTGACGCGTGTCCCATTAAGAGACAATGCGTATAACTGCTGCGAAGATCACGGCATAAAAGCCACATAGGTAGTTATCCCTTGCGTAGAAAAGGTTGGCGTAGAAGCCAATAACTGTCACTATGGCGTAGAAGCCAAAGAGTTATCAAACCGGCATAGAAGCCGAATAGGCGTAGAAGCCGAGCAGGCGTAGAAGCCGGGTGGGCGTAGAAGCCGAGTGGGCGTAGAAGATAGCTGATCCTCCTCCCTTGACTGAGGCTTGAGCGAATTCTGGACCGAATAGCTTTAATACGCACCGATGTAAATGTAGCCTGAGTTAGCGTATTTCAAGGAGATAGCGTACAGCGTGCTCCCATAGCTAAAAATAGCTTGATGGCGTAATGTACAAAAGTGATGATGTGGACGTCTTAGCCGAAATTACAGTTTTTGGAGATATAATCAAATCTCTTGTATTAAATGCAGAGATCTGCCATAATCCTGCACATTAAATGCAGAGGCGTGTCTTGAAGATCTGCCACCATTCTGCGCATTAAATGCAGAGACATGCCTCAAGGATTTGCCATCATTCTGCGCATTAAATGCAGAGACGTGCCTCGAGCTCTGTACAAAGAGCAGCTTTTGACGTGGCAGCCTGTTTGTCTTCTGTGGAGCATAAACAGCTCATATCTTCCTGTGTAAAACTAGGCAGCGTATTCCCTTGTGTGCGTAAAAGCAGTTTACGCCAAGGAAATATCACTAAACGACGGTCTGGGTCGCTGTGCTGCGCCATCATTATAGCCGTCGTCTGGGTAGTCGTACAGTACTCTTTGTCAGGAGTCAGACGTCAGGTTCACTGCATGATTTGACAGGTTCATTTTGAGGAATACGAAGTGTTCCTCGTACACTTTAATGCTGCATTAAAAGCGGATGAGTTTTACGCCATAAAGGCAATATAGCACCCTTTTTACGCTGAAGCAGCCTGGACATACTGTATTACGCGGATAGTCCTTGAGCTTTATATTTTATGCTGTACATAGCGAAAAAAGCTCTGTTGTACGCCGATGGCTCTGAAGTTATCTTTTTACGCTGCCCAGCATCAACATGCTGCGTATAGCTATCCAACATATTTTTCATGCTTCTACACCCACCGGAGATGTCATCGCATATTCTGTTCTCCTCAATTCT
>JAYESA010000007.1:68003879-68006379 GCA_036927795.1 Iris macrosiphon | reverse complement strand
ACAGAGTGTGACACCTCCGTCCATACAATGTCTCTAATGGAAACATCTTGATACTGGCTTGATAGCTGCTGTTGTAAGCAAACTCTACAAAGTGCAAGTGATCCTTCCATGAGCCTTTGAAATCCAGAACACAAGTGCGAAGCATGTCCTCGAGGGTCTGAATGGTCCTCTCTGACTGACCGTCTGTCTGCAGATAATATGCAGTACTGAACTTGAGCTGGATGCCCAAGCTAGCCTGCAGACTCCTCCAAAAATGTGAAGTAAAGCGACTGTCCTGGTCTGATACTATGCTCACAGGAACTCCATGCAGTCTGACTATCTGGCACATATACAGCTTTATTAGTCTCTCCGTAGACGTACCCACTTTGAATGGTAGAAAGTAGGCCATTTTGGTCAACCTGTCTACGATAACCTAATCACATCCTTTCCTCCTGGAGAACGGGAAATTCTATAAACAAAATCCATAGTCACATGCTCCCATTTCTACTCCGGAATGGGTAACGACTGGAGCAACCCTCTTGGCCTCTGCCTCTCCGCCTTCACCTGTTGGCACACTAAGCATCGGGATACGAAGCGTGCTACCTCCCGCTTTATCCCATACCACCATACATGCTTTCTCAGATCTCTATACATCTTGTTGGCACCTGGATGCATAGAGTACTGGGATTGATGCGCCTCCTAAAGAACCTCCTCGCATAATAACCCACTCGACACACAAAACCTGGTATCATGCCACAATGAACCATCATCAGCAATGGTGAAGTCATCTGATACTCTAATCTGAACCTGCGCCCTGATACTCCTCAGGGACCCATCCTTAAACTATGTAGCCCTGATCCAGTCTATCAACTCTGACTGAATCTGCAGTCCCCATATCTGTATCTCAACTCTAGGCACTATTACCTCAATGCCCAAGATCTCTAGATCTGCCAGAAGATAACAATTTGTAGTCAGGCACATAGCTACCGGATACCTGCTCAGTACATCTGCAACTACATTTACCTTCCCTGGATGGTACTACAATAATATGTTGAAGTCTTTCATCAACTCCAACCATCTTCCATGCCTCATATTTATCTCTTTTTGGGTAAGTACTTACTTCAAGCTCTTTTGGTCAGTGAAGATCTCCACACGCTCTCTGTATAAATAGTATTTCCATAACTTCAGAGCAAAGATGATCGCTGCCAACTCTAAATCGTGGGTAGGGTACTTTTTCTCATGAGGGCATAATTGCCTGGAAGCATAGGTAATCACCCTCCTATTCTGCTGCAATACACAACCCAGACCCTTCCCCGATGCATCACTATAGATAGTGAATCCTCCAGACCCTGATGGCAATGTCAACACTGGAGCTGTTGTCAACCTCCTCTTCAGCTCATCAAAGGCGACCTAGCACTCCTTTGACCAAACAAATTCTACTTCCTTCCGGGTCAGCCTAGACAATGGCTCTGCAATCCAGGAAAAATCCTAAATAAATCTCCTGTAGTAACCTGCCAGCCCCAGAAAACTCCTGACCTCTGTTACTGAACTCGGAGCACTCCATGCCTCAACTTCCATGATCTTCCTCGGATCCACCAAGATCCCCTCTCCTGTCACCACATGACCAAGGAATTCAACCTTGTCAAGGAAGAACTCACACTTAAAAAGCTTTCCATAAAGCTTCTCCTTTCTGAGAGTCTCCAGCACTATCCTCAAATGCTCCTCATGCTCCTCTGGGGTCTTCGAATACACCAAGATGTTATCTATAAACACCACCAAAAATATGTCCAGATGCTGATGGAATACCTTATTCATCAGATTTATGAATACTGTTGGGGCATTAGTCAACCCAAACGGCATCATCATGAACTCATACTGTCCATACCTGGTCCGAAAAGCTGTCTTTGGATTATTCTCCCTTCTGACCTTCACCTGGTGGTAGCCTGTCCTCAGATCAATCCTAGAAAATACCCTTGCTCCGCTCAACTGGTCAAAGAGATCATCAATACACGACAACAGATACTTGTTCTTGATTGTGAGGTTGTTTAGAGCCCTGTAGTCGATACACATCTGTATCGACCCATCCTTCTTCGGCACAAAAAGTACCGGAGCACCCCACGGAGAAGAACTAGATCTGATAAATTCCTTGTCCTAAAGCTCATCCACCTGCTTCTTCAACTCTACCAGCTCACTGTTGCTGACTCCATAGGCGTGTTGCGATATCGGCTCCGCACCTAGCACCAAGTCTATAGAGAACTCCACATCTCTGTCCGAGGTAACCCTGGCAACTTCTCCGGAAAGACATCCATGAACTCTACTGTCAATGGATGTGGCAACCTCTGCTCTAACACCAGGGCTCCACAGAAGACTCCCTCGCTCTGCTCCGTTGCTCCTCTGGCAAACTCAAACTCTGGCTCTCCCGACGGACTAAACAACACTCTGCTTCTACGACAATCTATACTATCATGGTGCACACTAAACCAATCCATCCCGAGTACAATATCGTAGCTCAGAAGTGGCA